>JAPMOQ010034295.1:122022-175621 GCA_026543055.1 Argiope trifasciata
TGTTTAAATCAATAATCAGTTTCTCACACTAAAGTAAGATTTTTTTTCTCTTCCTTTTGAAGAATTTTCGAAAAGCAAAACTAAAAAAGGCATTCAAAATTATCAAATCTTAAAATAGACAAATAATCATTTGTGCTTTGATTAGATATTGCATTTATTAATTTACAAAATAAGATCCAGTAATTAGTATCTTCTTGAAAAAAAAAATAATTCCAATGACAGGAGAAAAATATCCCTTGAAATATTTTAGTACAAAAAATTTAACAGTTTTCATTTTAAAATTAAAATTAATCAAATATGGTTTGTAAATAAATAAAATAACTTAAAAAGACAATGTTTTAATTGATAGAGTTACAACATATCTATCTTTTAAGATGGCTCCATTGGCTTCTTTAAAATTAAAATTTGTTGATTAATTCAAAGCTAGATAATGCTTATTATTTATTTATTAGCAAAAATTAATAAGCTAGCTTACAGGGTTACAGGTTATTTACTTAAAAAAGCTTTTTAAAAAAAGAAAATCAGTACTATATACAATATTAATTAGCCGTTTATTGACCATAATTTATGAAAAAAAATAGCAAGATATGCATTTATTTTAAGATAATATTGTAGTCAAAAGTGAAATAAGGGGGAAAAAAGGCATAATGCTTTGACAAAAATTAACTTGATCATGTTTTCTAATTTAATTTAGAAATTACAGTAAATTTTGTAAAAAATACATGTTCATATTTCTTTAATAGAGAGTAATTATTTGAAATTGACATAAACTGAAGATCTATATAAATCAGCTTTTTAAAAATATTTCTAGAATATTTGTTTTACCTCGTGTTTTCAATACAAATGCACAATGTTGAATTGACACTATTAATCAGCCCATATACTAACAAGGCTTTTAGAAAAAGAATTAGTTCCATCCACAAAATCAAATTAGACTCTATGACTTGTGAAAAAACGGCGAAGGAAATTCGGAACTGAACAAGTATTAATTACGGGCGTTAGAAAAATAAGGGATATGTCTTTATACATAAAAAAGAAATCTTGCGATTAATTAATGATCCAATTAACCAAGCCGAACAGAGACGCAAACAAACGAGGCAGAAGAAAAACAATTACTATCAATTAAAAAAAAGAACAACGCAACGCAGCATGAACGGTCTTAAAACAGCGCACCTGACAGCAAAGCCGGTGACATTCTGTGTAAGTGATCACCTTCTTTCCTTACCTCCAGGGAAATGAAAAAATAAAATCTTGCATAATAATATTCTCTCTCTTTTCAATGCATTTACACAGCTTTATGAGCTAAACGACAAGTAACGGATAAAAAAAGTAATAATAGATAAACGTGTGTGTGCGTGAAATAAAAAAGATTTTCCTACTAAATGTGTGTTGTCAAACATTAATTAAACTTGGTGACAGCATTGATCGTTTAAGTTCTTGTTCTATTGTAGCGAAAACATTTTCAGAGCTATTGGTGAAAGACACGCGTAGTGTAATTAGTACTGTTTTTCCATAATGGATCGATCACTTATATATGATGAGATTGTTTGTGCCCGGACGAATCAATGTTTTATGTCACCTCTTTATTCATTTTGCCGTAATAAATCAGCAAACAACAAATCAAATTTTGTGCCAACTTTTTGACGCCTTCAACTAGATTAGAATAAGGTTCTCTTTTTTTTTTGGATCCGTTGGCGTGTCAAAAACGAATTTAGGCTCCAAATTAGGATTTTCTAAATGAGCTATGAGATGTGGGTGAGTGAATTATATATAAATGAACTCGGAAAAACAGCGTTTAGGTTGCCCTTTGTTGTATCAGGTGATTATTTCCAGATCACGAAAAGCGCCAAAAAGAATCACGCAACTCCTAGGAAATGCAGTGAAAGAAATTGAATAGAAAGAAGGATTTAATGCGAAAATGCACTGAATGTGATATAATAATATAATTAAGAGCAGTAATTCATCAATAACAGGTAAATAGCTTCAAGTTAATTCAAAACTTGTTTATGGTGTTTCTTTTTCAGCTTTCGAAATTGGTAGATTACAAACCACAATAGAGCTGGCCGTAATAAATATTTGACAAGAAAAGGTTTTATTCATCTCTCGTAGCAACCGATTTTTTTTTGTTATATAATTTATGTACTCAAATTAAGGGGAAAAAAACCTTTAATTTCAAATAATTACATTTTTCTGGATTAAAAGAAAATATACGCAGTTAAATATTCAAATGTAAATACAAAAAAAAGTATATATATTTGAACTTTGTTATTTTTATATCCTAATAAGCCTCATGAAATTATTTTTTTTCTGGGTATTGCCAGATAAATTATGGAAAACCCAATGTATAAAATGGAATTAATTTGGTTTGAAATCTTTATTATGAATGAAAAGATTAATAAAGGAATGAAAATTATCGCCCTTTTTAATTAAACTTAATTTATTTTTAAAGCTTTAGAAACCACCATTTTTTTTTTTTTTTTTTGGTAAAATTTTAACTCATGGTTGTTTGACAAAAATATTGATATTTAATCATATTGAAATATGTTACTAGTATGTATCAATCTCTGGGATGGCAAATTTTGATTTTTAAGAGGGATAAGAAAATGTAAAATTTTATGATCTCGCTTCCATTAAGAATTTAATGCGAATGGGATATATTCATTAGTATCACCAGCATTAGAATCGCCATCAAAAATTAAAATCTTTTCTTCACGAATTAAAATTTATCTATTAAAACATCAAAATTGCATATTGTTTATTTGAGTTTTAATCAATATCAAATAAAATCATAAGGTAAAAGTTCGAATTGAAAGTTATGCTAAATAATTTTTTGGATCATACTTTGGTTTACATAAGTCTCTGCATCCGTGGAATGACATTCATTCATTGCAAGGATAAATGTGATATTTAATATAAGTATAATTCTCCTATATGGAATTTTAAGGAATATTAATTTTATCAATGTAAATATCATTCCCATCTGAATCATCGTCAACAACATAGATAATAACGTTATTTTTAATAGAGAATGAAGCACTAGAATCATCATTTATATATTGCGAAAATTTCTTTTATTGTCAATTATTTACAAGGAATTGCTTTTTCAACATTGAACACATTCTTTTAACGTTCAATGTGACTTCACAGAATTCGAGATGTCAAAAAGATGTGAAAAATATGAGCTTGAGATATTTGCTGCAAACAATAGCATATGTGTATACCTTCACGGAAAAATCCACATTAATCATGAAGACAGACAAGATTATATTCAAGCTTTAACTTTTCATCCATTAAATATCTGAAGGATATTTATATTGAGATAATCCTCATAAATATTATCAGAATCATCATTAAAAAAAACGCAAAAAAAAATTGTGCTGCTATAAATGGATGTCAACAAGCTATTTTTTTTCTTTTAAGAATAATTATATTTCCAATAGTATTTTGTCAAAAGAAAGCGAAAGAGTTTTTGATTACATCTCTATACCTCATTTTACAGTTTTTCATTTTTTTAAAAGTTCTTTTCTTGCAGCAAATATACATTTCTTCAGAAGTCATTTTTTTTATGTCCAACAATAAGACAAACGAATTGCTAAAACTTGTAACCGAAATCACTAAGATCCACAGCTGAATCGTGCTCTTTGTTTTAGATAAATTATTTCTCGATAAGAGGTATATACCTGTAGCACATCTAAATGTGTTGTTAGATGAGCTACAGGCAAGCATCAACAATATAATATTTCCTAGGATTTTCTGTTTATGTGTGAGAAGAATATGAAGCCATCTCAGGGTCTTATCACAACGTATTAGAAGTAGGCGTAGGTTGTCAAGCAACGATGGACGTCATAATTGCATAAATGCTCTTCTGCTCACAAACCACGAAAAACAACTTCCGTCACCTAATAACGTCTACCTGCTTATTTAAATAAAATATGGATGTACATGAGAAAAGAAGCAGTAACGTAGACAGCAGAAATCGTATAATGATAGAAATGCTACAGAATAAATAAATTAGGTTTCAAATTTGTTAAATGTTTGAAAAATAAATCCGCTTAACTTCTTGATTGCTGTGTTTGATGAAGTGCTGAATGAATTAAATTGTAAACTATTTTAATAAAGATTTTCACATCATATAACTTTCAACTGTTATTTTTACTTAAATATACGAGTGAAATATAAATAAATAAGGTATATGATGCGTAATTTGTTGATAAAAATAATTTTTTATAAATTATTGAATTGATCTTACTACACGGATAATAAGGGCGTGAATACTGAAGGCTCAGTTGCACTAAATACAGTTAAATATCATATCTCATAAATAATTATTCACGAAAGTTTCAAATAAAAACTTTATTAAACATGTTGCACCTTTGTTTCGTCTCAATCCTAGATGTTACATGCGCAATCGCATTGGCGCAATCGAATTATATTTCTGCTGCTACTCTGTGCCTATTTCAGATGTATTGAACGACACAGAAATGATTGTTGTTGTAGTTACTTATGACTCATTACAAGCCAGCTGACAATTATCTGTCCGCATTTTAAGCCGAGTGAACCTCTCTTGGTTTTTCAGTAACGCCAATTAGGACCAAGATTACTTAGCCACTTCATGCGCCCCATTCGCTTGCACAACTCCGTTTTAAAGAGGGAGGGTATTCACGCACTTCATGTACAGAGCACAGAAGAGCAAACACAGTGCCCGAACCAGGATAAGAATTCAGGACGTCCAGATCAGGGGGAAGACGCGCTAATTCTATGCCAGAAAGCCAGCCACGGCATCAAAATAAACACTATGCATTGGGTATTTTGTTAATAAAATCAATGTTAGAAAAAAATTAAATTTGAGTTAATAGTTTAGTTATATATATATATATTATCTCACATCTTTAATGGTAAAATATCTTTAGAAAAATTACCTAAACATGATTTTTCTTACATTAAAATATAAAATATGAGAATATCATAAAGTGAAATTTCGTTAGATTGCCACTTTTCTTTCTAAGTTTTTTGTAAATTTTTTAATGTTTTCTATATACTTGTCTTCTTTTTATTTTATATAGATTATCATCTACTTTTTACGACTTATGTTTAATATTCTGCATATGATATACTAAAGAACTTACGTAATAAAAATTAATAAACGTTCCAACAAAATTAATAAACGTTTGTGTTAGAAAACATTAAATTTCTTAAAATTACAAAACTAAAGTTAAGTTGAAACAACTTTGCTTATTTAAAAAAATCATAATGGATATAAAATTTCGGAAATCAAAATGTTTTTGAGAGATTATAGCTTATTAAAAATTGTAAAGAAATTAATGTCTCACAAAAGTGTGTATCTTGTATTGTAAAAAAAAAAATTGTATTTTGTATCTTTCCGCCCTTATTTCTAATTATCTAACAATCATTATTAATTAGATATCAAAACATTGTTACTAACTGTCTGGAACAAATAAAGATAGCATTACTGAATAAAAAAAGAATGTAACAGGCAAGTTCTTAAAATTTAAACATTTTTCATTTCTTTATAATAGAGTATTTAAATAATGTGCATGAAAGACCATATTTAATTTTTTTTTCTTTATAGGAATTTTAAAGTTATACAAATAAGTTAAAGTATGCAAGT
The DNA here is from genome assembly GCA_026543055.1 of Argiope trifasciata. NCBI lineage: Eukaryota > Metazoa > Arthropoda > Arachnida > Araneae > Araneidae > Argiope > Argiope trifasciata. The sequence continues at coordinate 127,652 of JAPMOQ010034295.1, forward strand.
TAATGCAAATATCGAATGTAAGAGTAAAAGAATTCAGAAGCCATTTATTTTGCTAATTTCTGTTTGGCTGTTTTATCCTTTTCATGATTCAGAGCTTCATAGAGCTTTATACAAAGGGCTTATATTTAAATATGATTAAACATATTTTTAATGTAATCTGAACTTTTACAAACGCCTAGCCTGATTTACGATTGTCTAGTCTACATTTTGATAAATGCAATCTTCAAATTCAGTCTTTGTAACTTAATTATGGTATAGTTTAAACAATGAAAGAAGAAAAGTAAATTCTGAAAGTTCCAACATCATTTACTTTATCATAATAATAATGGAAAGATGAATACTAACTTTTTAAAAAGAGTTGTATTTTTCAGCTAAAAATTTACAACCTAACATAAGCCTTCATAAAATTCCCATTAATATAAACCTTTACTATACCAACTTTTATAGCTTTTAAACATCAAAAGTGCCAAAAAGTTAAACAGAAGTTTCACAGGCTATTTGTGTGGCACAAGAAGAAATATATCATACTTCGATTTATGTTCAAAGTTCACTTAAGAACTTGTTTCAGTTTTATTGACTCGATATCTAAAAAGTGATAAAAATAACAGCTTTTTGATATGCTTCAAAAACTTGGAATACATTTATTGTAAAATCCATACTTCATCATCATTAGACCATCCATTTGTCAATAAAACAAGCAATCGATCTTATGAGGAGACTGTATACGAGTTAGTTTCAGCAAACAAAGCTTTTCCAACAGTATTTACCAATATTTTATCGTGTTGTTTCGCGCATTTTGGTAAATTTCTACATGCGCCTGAAGTTTTCGAATCTTTCATTCCTAGTTTTCCTTTGACATACACGTATTTTCACCCTCTTTACTTTGCTTTAAATTTCAAAACAAAAAGAAAATTCAACTTTTTTTACTTCTTGTACACGAAATATGCAAAGAGAAAGTATTGTAATTGTCAAAAAGTTTTAAACTCAAGATTTTGATGTGTATCTACCTTTTAAATCTCTTATTTGAAGCCTGAAATTAAGTCCATCTCTGAACACGTAAATTAAAAAATGAGTAAAGCGGATGAAATTTAATGCATTGTCTTTACATCAGTTTTGTAGATTTTTATAAAGTTTTGAATCCAAGAAATATAATCAGAAGAAAATTGTTTGTCTGGTATCCGAATACAAGTGAGCGCGATTAACACAAAATTAAAGTTTAAACACTTAAAATTTGGAACACTAATTTAACAATTTTTTAAATAGATTCGTATTTACTTTAAGCCCAAAACTTTCAAGATTTGATCGTCTAACTGTTTGCAATATTGAGATAATTAAAAAAAGCAACAACTTAGCTAAATGAAATTTGTTATATCGTCTTATGACTAATACAGTAGCTCTTCGTCAAATTTTGTCTTAAATATATCAGAGAAAAAAAGGCGCCCAAAATACATTCTGTTCTCTAGTACTTGTGTAGAAATCGCACCTTAGCAATTAATTATCCAAAAAACTCCAAAGGACCGTTTTGTATTTAGACCTTATGTGAGCGATTTATTTTCAAAAAATTACCAAATATCTCTCGTTAAATACAATGAAAAATGCTACATGCACACTAAAGACTGATTTTTCGTAACTATTGCTTACCAATAGCTCGCTGTTGATGCACACATTGTGCTCTTCCTTATTGTACTGCAAAGCATACAGCTCTTTCGTGCGAAAATAAAACAAAAACTCTCGTGGAGTTCTTAACCTTGTTCAAAGTACAAGAGTTTTAATCGGACGGGAGAATAACATCTTTGTTGGTGAATGCAATAAAATTTTGAAGAGACCATTCTCATTGTTTAAATAGTTTTGATAATAAAAATAGATATTACATTGGGCAAACTTTTGTAAAAGTGACCCTGTAATTAAAGTCATCGTGACTCTGAAATAAATAAATAAAAGAAGAATAGAAATCTCTGATCATTCCCTTTAGATTCAGAAGGAAGTTAATTTGTTTTGGCTACGTAAAAAATATCCAACGGCAGTCTCTTCATAAATAAACAGAGTAATCAATTTCTTTACATTTCCTATATTAAGTATATGTGTGTTACAACGTATTTTGCTTTGCTGTGATTACTAAAAGTCCTGCTATACTGATTATCCATGAATTGGAGAACGCTACTGTAGTGGATAAACGAATTAAACGATAAAATTTTCAAAATGAGCAAAAATGATTCAAATAAAGAAAGAAAATTGTTTTTGAATAATTTTAGTACGAGTTAATGAATAGTAAGTTTCTGTATTTACAAACTCACTAGCTTATTTAAAAAATTTATCACTCATTTGGTTTTAAGCGAGTTAAAACTAGTTCCTTTTTTTCAATCAGTGACGGAGTTTCTATTAGGCAGATTCAACGACTTCCTAGAATAGAATAAATAAATTTTGTTCCAAATGAATAAATTCGATCCAGTCTACGAATTATAAAATACTGAGAAATAACTCTTTATAAACTGTAATTGTTGATATTTCGATTTGTTTCATTGCGTTTATTCTATTATTAAATTATTAATGAGCTCAGATAGTTTATTTCAAAAGGGTATCTATATATGTTCAAGAATGTATTATAATAATAAATATTAATTAATAACGAATGTGACATTTTTACGAAGCTACGAAAGTAAAACAAAAATCACTCATCACATGATAATTAAATTAATAATACGCTGAAATGTGAAATTTAATTGACCAGTTTATTACGAAACACCTCATAATGCACTGTGTCTACGATTGCAAAACGCCCAAATTTGCTTACGCTTGCGATAAATAGTTTTTTGGTCATATTTTGGAATTAATAATCGCATAGAATTCATTCCAAATTCATCCTATGGTGCATGAATTTATTGTAATGTACGGCATATTTAAAGACGCATATAATGACAACTAATGCTCATATTGATTGGAAATAAATGACAGATGTTATTTAACTAAAATTAATAGCTGTAGTGGTTATATAATGCAAACTATCTTCATTTTTGATACAGCAAACGGCATTACCTTATTATCATCCCATGATTCTTCTGGTAAATGGTTATCATTAAATTGTATTCATTTGAGTGTTATGTATTCTTGCAATCGTGCTTGTTTTGTCTTTTGAAATGTGGAATTTCGAAAATAATTAAATAACTGTTCCAGAAACTCGTCTTTTATTTTCATCTACTTCGTAATAAAGTTATAAAGTCTTGTCCCTCTACATAACTACATTTTATGCCATTTTAAATTGTAATTTCTTCTATTATGTTAGTAAAGTATATGAAAAATGCATTGGAGCTTTGCTATCTATCCAACTTGATGATTAAAATTTAAAATTAAATTTTAAACGTTCATTTCATTTTACTATTCTTTCTTGTGTGTGTAACTCGTTAATGGTGAAAAATTAAACAATGCGCTATCAGTCCCATTAAATCGAGCTCATTATCAGAGAAAATTCAATGTGTATAAATGACACAATTTAAACCCTGATTGCCATCTAAAGCACGTTTTTGAGCTTCGAACTAGAAGATTAGCTAAAATGAAATGCATGTAATAAAATACATGTTGTGAATGAAATTCTGAAATTTGAAATTCAGATTTATCTGAAAACATCACAAAACAAGGCAACAGAAGAAGCCTTCAGATAAGTCGGAAATTTATTTGAAAATTAGATTTTTTTCCGAATGAAATTTAGAGTTACTCTACGCCGATATATCAACTTTTTTCTTCTTCTTTTAAACCTAGATATCTATGCATAAAAAATGAAAACTATAAAGCTGTCGTCAAAGATTTTGCATGTATTCCTGATTTCAATTTTAATGTGTTTTTTACAAGAGCTTATTTTCGGATATTTAAAGAAACTGAGTGAAAGCCAAAAATTGAAGATCATTTAGCAAGAAATAGATAAAACTTCTCAGTTTATGTAAAAAATTCACAAAAATAATCAAAATAACATTAAAAAATAATAACTATACGTGATCTAACATGTAACCTTCTAATCTTATCATTTTTTTTTTCCTCTCATGGAAGATATTGAATTTCAGTCTGATATATATTTTTTTTCTTTTTCGTTTTTATCTGTTTTTGCTCTTAAGTATAAGCTGTCATATAATTAAAAAAACCCAGCAAATAGAATTAAAAAATTTATTATTTACTACTTGAATTAGATGATTAGTGATTTCTTCCATAAAGCGTAATTTTTTTCTTCTTCTTTAAACAAGAAGAAAAATTTCAGAGAATTTGAAATCTTGAACAAATATGAAATTTATGAAAATGTTCCACAAGCGGGCGAAATGTATTCATGAACTCAGAAAAAGACAAAAACTGGAGTAAAAAAAATCCTGGTGCTTAACGTACAATTTCAATTTATCTTATTTTACGCTAATTAATGAAGTTGTCATCCAAACGACAAGCGAAACAACAATGGTTGTAAAAATGGAAACATTATCAGAGTTAATTAATTTGCAAAACTGCAAGAAGAGGAGTTCAATTAAGTAATGTAATTAATAACGGCAAGAATCAGGTCACCCCTTATTAACGTGAGATAATTAATAATTCCGATAATATATTTAAGTGGAAACAGATGACACAGGAATTAGTTGATGCTTCGCTAATGATGCGAGAATAACTTCGCATTTAATGCTGAATTTTCAAAAGTCAGCAAAAGTATTTTTTTTAATCCTTGTTGCGGGCTTTTTTTAAATAGTATCGAAAATAGCTTAGAATATGGGATTACTCTGTTAAGTACATTAAACTTTTGTTTGAGAAAAATAATGCTTTCTAAAATTAAGCCTGTTTTGCTGAATATTCAGCTTTGATGATTGTGTGTTATCTGAATAAAAAAATAATAATAAAAGTATTTTTATAATTATTATGCAATTTTTATATAAAAAATTAAATTGTTTCAATTTTCTATTGTACTACAGTTGTAATTTCAAATATAGCACAGGTTCTGTTTAAACCCTTCATGAGGGGGAAAACTCACAACAAGCAATTTTATAATTGATAATTAATAATATTATTAAATTTAAACCTAAGCAGTAATAAATTTTAAAAAATATAAATGAAATTTTATTTTGGTTTTTTTTATCTTTAAAATCCTTTGCATATTAGGAAATTTTCCTAACCGTTATTTTCTCATGCTGATATTTAAAAGAAAAATCAAATTATTATTTTTTAAATAATATTAAGTCATTAAGTCTTGAGTCATTTATTAATGACATTGTCCCGTTGAATAATTTTTAATCCTATTTTGTTGACAGTTAATTTTTTAACAGTAATAGAGGATCTAATGATCTAATTAAATACACCATATGCTATATAATATTTATATGCTTTTGTAATTGAACACACATCATTAGGAATATGCTCGGTGAGAGTTAAAACAGAATTTGTATCTTGCTCTATTACAATATGAATTGCTATGTGGATATATAATATGATATTTAATATTCCATATGAATCGCCTAGTAACAGTTTGCATCGACTTAGGCATTGAATATAATTCAACATAAAAATTGCATTTGACTTGCATATGAATACAATTCAATATAAAAGGTGATTTCCCATTTTCATTCATTTTTTATTGAACAAATTTTCTTTGATGTAATTAATAATATGCTATAATTTTATGCTTTTATTATTTAAAACTAATATAATTATGCCGAAAACTATTAAATGTTGTTAAAGAATATAATAACATTTTTTGAAGCTTTTACTTAATCTAAACTCCTTTTTTAAAACTCTCATGAGATAGCTAATTCATATAAAATATTTCTCGAAGGTTTTGGGATGCATAATGTCGAATAAAGTTATGATTAAATCTGATAATTACTTTAAATGTATATTCTTGAATTGTTTAATAACAATCAAATTTAAAATTTTGACAATGGAATGTCTTTATGTTGATAAATGCACTCTATTTTGAAGTACTTGATTTTTGTTTAGTAAATCAATTGAACTGGTTTCGAAACTTGGGAAAGGAAAAAAAAATTATTGTTGCAAAAACATAAATATATTTTTAAAAAAATTGTCTGAGACTGACTTGTAGGAATAAAATTAGGATAAATAACACGTCTCTTCCGTCCCCTAAAGCAAATCATTCACTTTATGGGTATGAAACACAAACGCAGTTCTTTATATTTGTTTAATGCAAAATGTGCATTGCAAACTATTTTTCGATAGTGAAAGTTTTAGAAACTTTTCAGATTCATTGAGAAATATCTAATAGGGAGGAAATTTAAAATATGATCACTAAACTTTCAACAAGGGGGGAAATTATAAAAATTTTCACAGACTTTTCATTGATGTTGTCTTGAAGTTACAGTTATTAAAAAAAAAAAAAAAAAAGAAGGATTTTTTTTCACGTTCTTTTTATTGACTAATTTTAAAAAATTCATTGTCAAAGGCAAGTTTTAATGAAAGTAGCTGATTGTTTTTATTCTTCATTGATTACACTGAATGCGATAAAGAGCAAATCATGATTAAGATTTCTTTTAAGATAGCATGGGAAATAAATATGACGAAGAAACCAGTTTACTATTTTAATAAAATATCTCTCTCCTAATTATATTTTAAATCCTTTCTGATCTTTCGTCCGAAATATTCGGACAAAATTGGTAGCATTAAATTATTATTATTTTTATTATTTTAGGAAAATGAAAAATTCTTGTTTGTGGGCTATTTCTTCAAGTTATAACAAAGACATCATAAATTTTAATTTTTAATTTTTATTTTCGATTTTAAAAAATTGGTCATTTAACTTGAAATCTTCGCAAACATTCATATTTATGCATATAGTTGATTATAATACATGCGATTTCCTTTACTTTTATTATTAATTATTAATTTTTATATTATTAAAAGCTTTATAATTTCTTAAAGCTTAGCTCATAAGAATTTCTTATTTTAGAAAGACATTTATTATCCGTTTATTTAGTTTCTCCGAAACATGAATGTTCTTTACAAAAATGAGTTGTGTTTTTAAGCACATTATTTTTTTTGAAACATAAAATACTAGTAATCTACTTTATTTTTTAAATAAATGTTATGTAATAAACTCTGTATGAATTTTCTCTTAGTGTCAATATAAAAAGTTGATTAAAAATGAATATTTGGAGATCTCATGGAAAATGGAAACAATTCAAACTCATAATTCTTACAAATTGGAAAAGGAATTGGTTTCAAATGCAAAATATTTTCTGAAATGACAGTTTTCCAATCATTTGTAATATTTTCGTCTCTGATTATATTTTTTATAAACATTCGGAATATCAAATATATTCTGACTTTTCGATTTTTCAACTATCTACAAGTTAAAAAAATATTTAGAAGGTATTCTTTATAGTAGTAAATGTCGCATTAAAAAATTTTACTCATACATTTCTAATTTCTATTTGAATAGATAAATACATTTTCCTGATAATAATAATACAACAATTGCACCAAATCTCAGTATCTTAGAACATATGGATTCTATATATTCATCACTTGGATGATTGGATAGAAAAATTCTTTATGTAAAAAAGTATATATACACATATTGTTACATATCCAAATGCAAAAATTGGCACGATTTGGATTGATTTAAATTTATTATCGTCAAGTCCTTTTTTGGTGAGCAAATTATTATATGTTTTTTTTAAATAAGTGGCAAAAAATTAACAAAATATTGAAAAAGTTATTAAATAAATAAGAAGAAAAAAACAGCTATAAAAAAAGTGTTACATGTATTGTATAAAATGATATCTTAATATAATCCATGCATAAAGATTTAAAGAACGACGTATCCTATTGTATTTACATAATAAGCTTTTTTGCTTTCAATATACAGTAATTTATATTCTAAATATTTTATGTGAACATTTCGTAAAGAAATAAAAACGAATTTTTTGTTCCAGAAATTAATCTAATTTAATTTTTGAAATAACATCCATTTGCAAAAGTTAGACATTCTTCCAAATTACTATGATTAAAAAAAATTGGTAAATAAAATTGATTTTTTTCCTACTTTGAGAATGAGAATGAGAACAACTTTAAGAGTGAACAAGTGAGAAAATGTTTAGTACTTTTTTGTTACAGCTCATTGAATCAAGAAGCAATATAGTATTTACAAAATGAGCAGGCTGATGATTTTCAGTTAGGCTCATATTTTGTTTTCGTGAATCGCCAAATTATATATTTTCTGTTAAATGAGAAGTAGGTTGGAGTCAAATAACAGCCGATTTTGATCCATCTTTCTCCTCTGTTTGTTCATTACTAAGTAATAGAGGCAATTTACCCTTCTTTCTGTGAGAAAAGATGATGTAAAACTAGCACAAGGTGGCAAAACATTCTAAACCAGATTGAATCTCATAGAAATAATTATCTCAGAAGAATAGTTATTTCCATGAATATATTTGTTTTATGTCAGATAAGATTTACTGTTTCGGCAACAAATGAAGATTTTTCTGCCGAAATTGAGCTCAGTGGAACTATCAGAATATTAACTATTGAACACTTTAAAGATAACTGAATGACTGGTTAAAGTTTTACAACCAATGGGTGTATTCTGTTCTCAGTTTTTTTCATATAATTACACATTATAACATTTTGTGTTTAGTACTGTAATTTAATTAAATGATTATGTGTTTTGGATTCGTATAATTTGAAATTCACATTTGTGGAGACATTTTTTTTTTCATCCTGTTGTTGCGGTTTGAAGTCATCACATTCAAATACACAAGAATACAGTGATCAGCGTATATGTTTAAAAATTTTATATGCATCTACATTTCTATATGCCCATTTTTATATATACCATACCATATATCTATTATTCTGATATACCCATTTTCTAAATTCCATCTGTTTAGTTCATCGTATTTTTCATTTATAATGTATACTAACATACATATAAAGAATACCTTTGTCGGATTTGCCCAAGATTGATAGAAATCTACAATATTTTTATAGAGACGAATTACTTAATAAATTTTAATTTTAAATGTTAATCTCATTGCATTTTTGAGTAATTAGGTTAATGATCAGATTTAGTTCTAATAGTGTATAATTCTGGAAATTATAATACATGGCTGTTTATTTAGATTTCAAGGCTAATAATAACGCTTAGAATACTTTATGTCCGTATCCTTTGTTTTTAAAAATGTAAATAAAAGAATTATTATATTTTATGTGTTTCTTAAATCTTACATTAATTATTTACTTACCAGCAATTGGTCAAAAATTTATAAAAAGATTAAAATGCTTTTCGATGAAATGAATAACCGATTTACGTCCAGAAAGATTTGGAATAGCCTAAGGACTTCAGAGCTACAGCATAATTAATATATAAGCGGAATTTTCATTAAATATTTTTAAAAATCGGTAGAAAAATTACAAATATTATATCGCAATATTTGTAACTTGTTCATACAATTTAGTTATTGTAATTATGCTATTGTTTGTATATACAGATGAAACGGGATATTTCAAATGCTTGCTATCCAGTGCTGCATTTTAGAGATGAATTTTAAAATTTCGAAGACATTGATGTGTTAAGAAAACAGAAGGATTATACATATTTATTTTAATAATTTTAAACAGTTTAGTTAAAACAAATCAAGATGCGTATCTGCTTAAATTTCCAATACATCGATTCAACGGTAAGTTTAATATTGGATATATTTTGAATCAAATTTAAACTTAAATTGCAGCTGAAATTTTTGCAAGATGTGTGTGCTTTCGAGTTAGAATTCAAACTCCCAATGCAAATGTAATATTTTAAAGAAAAGCACATAGGCGCATGTCAAAATGTTGAGTTCTTGAAATGGTTAAATTGCTAATTTTACTGATGTAAATAATATGAATTTATTTATCAAAAGAGACACCGCTTTTTATCAACATTTTATAATATCATGATTCAGATGAACAAAGCATTAAATCAAGTGGCTCTTTATAATAATTACTAAAATAGGGGAAGGCTTTGAATCGCTTTCATATGTAATTTAAAGTGTAAGACAATTTAGATAGCACCATTTAAAAATATAAAATAATGATTTTTTTTTAATTTCTAAAAATATGGCAATTTAAATCATCAATGCAGTGTGCTTAAGGGTTTTTTTTTTTTTTTTTTTTTTTTTTTTTTTAATGAATAACTAGATATTTTTAGAGAGAGAAAAAAAAGTATCCAATAAGCTCTTCAAATGATATTCGTAGAAAGGTGAATCAAGGGAATCAATATAATGAGCTCACAAAATCACTTTTCAACTTACTAATACTAATTAATATTTGTATTAACTAAAAGGACAAAAAAAGGAATATGACAAAGGCTATTGAAATTGGAACTAACCGTAGATTTACATGGATTCAAACATGAATCATTACAAGGAGTATGGCAGATGTTATTGCAATTGTAACTAACTGGTGAATTGTATTGATTCAAATGTAAATCATTCAAGGATTGAAATGTGAATCATTATGTTATTATAATTGTTTGTATTGTATTGTAATGTTATTGCAATTGAAATTAAATGAGATATTTGCCCTGATTCAAATGTGAATCATTATAAGCTGTATAGCAAATACTATTGCAATTGAAACTAGCCGGTATATTCGTATAGATTCAAATTTGAATCATTACAAGGAGCATGCAAATACTATTACAATTGAAGTTAACTGGAGTATTTGTATTGATTCAAATTTGAACTAATACAAATTGAAATAATTCAATGCAAAATTTTAAAATCATTTTTTGAGTTATTATTTTAGCTTCCATAAAATTCACACACAAAAATGAGTTTAGCAAATGTTCATACATTATAAATTACACTGATAATTACATACATTACATACATACATCATACATTATAAATTACACTGGGGCTTATATCTGATTAAGGAACTTTTTAAAATTTGTTTCCTCACGAAATCGATTCAGTGAATGTTCAGCAAGAAATGAATCAATGCAATGTATTTAAAAGAGTCCCTTTTTAGTTTTAAAACCAATGCTATTTGCCAAATCTATCAAAAGCGGCGAAAAAGAGTGTCACAAATACTGCTGAATCCGATGACTACCAAATCACGCAAAAACATAATTCTCTTAATATGCCGAGACAGAAATGAAAGGCGGCCTGACAGCAAACAATCAGCAGCTGTTTAACTCCATTAAAAGAGCCGATGAGGAGAAGTGTGGGATCAAACAATAAACTTAATGACTGGAAACGAGCGAACACTGTCATAGACGGAGGAGTATCTCAACTTCAATCTCAGATGTCACGACATATTTGCCCACGCTGGCACGCTTTCCTGATTTGCATATATTTTGGAGAAAAAAGGAAAGCGTCTCTGTTGTTTTTAGTCCACCCTCAAAGAATATCTTTCACAAAGTAAACAGAGGTAATAGGGAAAAACCGTTTGAGCTTTTGACCCTATTGTTTTGTTCCTGCATTAAGCTTGAAAAGACACTTTGACTTGTTATTTATATGTCATTTTCTTTACTTTAGAGGCTCGAGTCATTAATTTTATTAAAAATGGTTCATTTCAAAAGTTATTGGTTTATGTGTTGACTCAATTTCTACCATGCTCAGATTGCCTTCAAAGTTCAAGCTATCTACTAAAGTAAATCGACATGATACTTAATTATAAGTCAACAACCAAAAAGCGGATAATCGCAACTTTGATGATAAACAATATTAAAAAGAATGTTAACCCTTCAGAAATTTTTTAAAATAACCATTTCACATTTATCTGCATAATGAATTCGTGGCTGAGAAAGCACTAACTCAGTTCAACAATTCAGTTCAATATATAAATTTAACCAACGAATTCTAAAAATAATACTTATTAAAAACAATTTTTTTAAAAAAAAATGTAAATTTACAAACAAAATTTATGAAACCTTGTTTGTAAATTTACATCATTAACAACCAAAAACGTAGGTTTTAATTTAATGAGACTACTTTTATTTTTATTATTATTCTTTTTCATATATGAATAAAATTCAGTATGTTGATGAATATTAGCAAAATACAAACTTTTATGTTCTGAATAGTAAATGACTTGAAACAAATAAAAAATTCTATTTCAATTGATTTTATCAAATATAGCTAGAAAAAGGTATTAAATTGTCCAAATTATGTGTAACAAATAATGAAATCTTAAAAATGGATTCTTTTTAATAATACATTTGTATATAAATAATAATGATAATTAAAACCATAAATTCTGTTTTTGAAAAATTATTATTTTTTCTTGATATATTATAAAATTATTATATAACAAAAAGATCTTATATTATAAAATTATTTTATAATATAAGATGGCAAAATATACGATGGCAAAATTCAAATATGGGCTGAACAAATTAAAAATTAACCAGATGATCCTTTAAAAAATAAATTTATAATAGTTTTGAGATTATTTGGATTGTGAGTTTAAGATTACAGGCATTTGTTTAAAATAAACAAAAAGGAAAGTTTGCTGAGCATTTTTGTCAATTTTTCTGCAATAAAATCACAATTCTCTTTTACTATTATGTTTATGCTTACTATGTTGCATTTCGATTGAGAGCTTTTTGAATTTTCAATTTTAATATACGATTTCAAATTCTGGGTGTATAAGATATCTTCGGCAAGAATTAGCATAGCATTGAATAGCAAAGTTTTTAATAAAAATAAAATTGTTTAATTTTCAGTGTTTCTAACTGTACGTACTCAATAGAAAAGCATAGTAAATTTTTGTAATGACAGATTATATGTCCTAATACAGCATAGCCCAGTAGTATACATCAATGGTAATGAAGTTCAGAAATTCTAAAACCTCCCCTAATTTCTGAACTTTTAGATTTTTCTCCAGAAATATAGAATTATTATGTACAAATACGCAGAATATAAGTTAACTGAGATCTAATATTGTCTATTTGAAGAGAAATTTAATGAAGTTCCAATGTTTGAATTTAGCAAATATTAACTCGTCTTATCACATAGAAATTCTTATCGGCATTAGTAACTATTAGCACTCAACAACCGATATATTTCTGATAAATTCCAGAATGGCTCGAATTATTGTACCAACAGTTTGAAATTAATCACGGTGGACAAAATATCCCCCAAGTTTGAAAAGAGTTTCAGAGAAAAATATGTCTTGAAGAGCTAAAACCTTGATAGTGGTTTTCTTTATTTTGTATTTTCAAAATAAACTAATGTCTCAATAAAAATTGAAGGTTTATTGAGGTCTGCATAAATTTATGCATTATTTATTTCACACATGGGAGATTTGGCATCAAATGTTTGGGAAGGAAATGAGATATGCAGATAATGTACATTCTCAGTAGAAAGATTGTCCTTAATATAGTGTACTTGAACATTCACATAAGTTATAAGAATTTTATATATCACACTGTTTATTATTTGATATATGCCTAAAAAATTTTATGACCATCTTTAATTAAATATGTATAGATTTTTTAGAATTTTCAAGCGAAATGATATGTGTATCAAAATATGACGACACGTCATTAAGGATTCATCAGAAGTTTCGTAATTAACTCCAATTTTCAAATACTAAAATCTGATAAAGAGCTTATTGTACCCGTAGTTAACTAGCACTTCTTGCTTAGTTTTCATCCTTACAGTTTATGTATTTAAGAAAATGAAAATAAATTATATGTCAGCAAAAATAATAGTTTAATAATAATGGAAATAAACTGGATAAGCTTTTTATTAAAGATATTCTCGCTCAGTTTTCAATTCTTATTACTAATATAATCATGTTATAATGGCCATGAGAGAGTCTCATGATTAAAAGAGCTCTTATTAAAAAACTACTTCGAATGAAAAAATATAATTTCATTAGGACAAAATTATTCTTTCCTGTAACAGCAAATGATATTTTAATCTCACATTTCTATAAGATGTACTCACATTTCGAATAAGGAATACTATTTGCAATTCAGCCTATTTCAATCACTAGCCATATTTTGGAACGATTAATTTATGAGGTATCTCGGGAAATGTACTGGCATTTCGAATAAGGAATGCTATTTATAACTCAGAATGAAAAAAAAAGAATCAGTTTTCATGAATCAAACTGAATGAGTCAAAAATGAGTCATGAATGCTCTGCATGAGTCAAAAATTTAGATAGATATAAATAGTATAAACAATAAATATAAACCATCAAGCTGGATTTTTTATATATATTATTTCACTTTTAACGATGGAAAAAATTATTATTTTAAAATTTAGTTTTTACATTTTATGTTGCAGAAATGTTACAGTTTTTTTAATTTTGAAATAACACGCGTTATCATTTTCAGAACTACAACATTAAAACCAAATGCACTTGTCGAAATGGATTGTTTTCCAGATAAATACAAATTATCTGATTAAATCTCAGATTAGAAATACATAAACGACAACCCCTCTTTTTTAGGAAATCCTCGGTTGTTTTCTTTGGAAATGGACAAGGAAAACATGTCTTTTAAATATGTTGAGTTTGATTCCTATTCTCTAACATTCCAATTGTTCAATTACTTACAAAAATGATGTTCCGAGAAGTTAAATACAGACATTTTTTAATTTGTCTTCCTTGTTTTCTATAAAGGACAAGGAAGATTGTTAAATTTTAATATACTAGAAAAGAAATCAACAGAAGCTTGTTTTAAAAACTCTGCATTTATTTTAAAAAAAAGATGTGTTTATATTTGATGAAAAGTTGAAAATTAACATAGGTACTAATAAATTCAAATTGGTGTTAACTATATAATAGTACATTAAGCGAGGAAAAAAGTTTATCGTTCTCGAACGCTTCAATAATGTGGTATACTTTATGTTTAAATTTATCTCATTGTGAAGAAAATCAAGAATGAAGTTTTTATCTTTCTTCGCTAAGTCCAAATATTTAGCCATTCTACTTCTTTTGTGTAAAATTAAGCGAAAAAATACGTAAATTAATTCATCGGTCAAAGTGAGTAGATTACAATTCCAATTTCAAAATTCCGTACACACGAATAGATAAATGGATAGACAATTTACCGACTGACGAATTTGGTCTAAATTTAAGTATAAATATGCCAATTTGTAAATATAAACCAAATTCTCACCATTTAGTTAGTTGTTAATAATAAATATTATATATCTGGGAATAAATAATGATTTCAAAACATTAAAAGAAACTGTGCTTTGTTTTTCTGACATGAATTTCCATGAAATCTACACAAGACGGACTCTGTAATTTTCTATTTCGGAAAATCAGATTTAAAAGAAATCGCTTAATCTTACTAAAATGCATTTAATTTCCCTTCCGATGTGCATGATGTCCGGTATGTACATAAAATATTAATATTTTTGAAAAACATAAAACCTTCTTAAAGTAATCTAAGAATATTACATGAAACAACAATTTTCTAAGATACTTTCAACATTACCGACGATATATCTCATCTTTCGTATTCCATTGATATTTGATATTTGTCTTTTCATGGGTTTTTTTTAAATCTAATTTCTCTTTAGTGATGAACGTGTTAACATTTAAAAAAAAATTATCTTTTTAATGGTATATCTGAAAGACGAGATGTTTCACCGGTAGCGTTGAAAATTTTAATTAATGGAGGAAAAATAAAAAGGGCAAATTTCGACAATTTTTTAAATATAGTTAGAAAATTTCCATGAATTGTTTTAGAATGACACTCTTTTTTAAGTATTCAATTCAATTATTTGTTAGTCTGAATGCTTAACAAAAGACTAATAATACTTTTTTAAATTTTGAAGGGACTACAAATTTTAAAACAGAAAATGTCAATTAAAAGAAAAAATGGATACAAGCAAAAAACTCAAATTTTTTTAAATTCCACATATTGAACTTTTAATAAAGATATTTGAATTCATTTCTTCAGAAATAAAGAATATTTTGCCAATATTCTTTTCTCCTATTTGATATTTATAAAATTGCAAGCGTTTAAAAAAGCTCTGTAATCTAGTTAAATACGACAAAAAAAAAAATCTTCTTAACAATTGAAGCACATTATGCAAGAAAGAAATATACGTAATGATTGTTGAAATTCAAAAATCTTCAAATTAGTAGTACCTTCAAATTATCCATATTTTGAAAGAACACGTTGACAACCCTCATTTGCGGATGAATTCCATTTGTTCTTAGTCCAAAACTATCTTGCGTTATATGATTCATTCGTACAAACCTATTTTCCGCTTATTATTCTTTTCGTCTCTGAAATAGTCAAGACAGATGTTGCATTTTAATCCGAACTACAGCTGTTATGATTAGAATTACCGAATTCGAAAACACACAAACAAGCATTGTTCTGAGATTACTATTTTAGAATCCTGCGAAATGAATATACACTAAAAAAAAATATGTCATTACCCTCATGTTTGAAATCGGAAAATAGCAGACGATAGTTAATCCTTTCTCTAACGATCTTCTGATTCCTAAGCAATAAAGAATAGAATCAATCGTTCGTGAAAATAGCACGAAAAGTTGTCACAATTTCATCAGAAAAAAATAAATAATGTGTCTAAACTGACAAGGATGGCCGATTCAGGTTTGTCGTTTTATTTATTCTGCTAAGTTCAAGTAAACAGAAACGGAAAAAAAAATCAGTTCAACAAAATCATCAGTTACAGTTGGGATTTCATTTAATGCATGGCATCACAAGACTATTAAGTTAATAAATCGAATTCATTCTGTAAGTGAGTTTTAGATGAATACAAGTTTTATTTGAATCTCTATCTTTTTCTATGCAATTTAGTGACTTTTAAACTTACGTAAAACTGTCTGAAATTCTAAATAATAATTGTAGCAATAATTAAAGAGACTTAAAAAAGGCTTCAATAATTGCTTTTTTTTGTTTACAAAAATAATATCTATATTTTTTAATTTTAGAATAGTAGCTAGGGCTTTTAGATTTTCTATTTCCTATTCCGTTTTGCTTAAAAAAAACAAACTTTGAGTCACCATTTTTATTTAACATTTTTTTTGTATGTCTCTAAACATAGATTTGTACTAGATAGTAACACACGTGTTTGAAACGTAAAATAATGTTAAATAAAAATACACGTTTAATGCAAGTACATTTATTTTAAACGCAGTACCTAATTTTGGACAACCTTTTGAATAACGTTTTCCTTTTGTGTTGTAAGAGATTAGCAAAATACGTGACACCAATATTTCTGATACCAAACTTGAAGTCAGATATTATACTTGAAAAGACTAAATGCATAGTGTTGTAGTGGAATTGGAAAAAAATATTTATATATTTTATGTAGTAAATTAAACTGAACTCAGGAGAATCTTATTTTATAACACACTAGCTGACGTCAGGCGTTTCAAGTGGATAAAAGGCTTTTTTTATTTTATATTTTAATGTAAAAGAGCAGTTTTATTTAAAATAGTATAATGCACATAATTCTATTACCGCCCCCATTTCTTTAAAAATTAAAATGAAAATATCGGTTTCACCATTTGATAGTAGAATGTCTTCGAAAGTTTTTTTCCGGTTTGTGATGAATAATTTTTGCAGTATGATTCAAGTTTAATGGAACATTCAACATCACAACTCAAAGATTGTATGCATGATTTTAAGATTTAAATTTTATAAAAAATCCTACGTGATTTAATTTATCATTCTTATTAAAAGCTTTTTCTTTTAATAAGAATAGAAAGTCGCAATCTTTTCGGAAGCAGATTTTTAAGTAATAAGAATTAACAAATTTATTGATTGTCTCGAATTTTATACAAAAATTGCTAAGGTACTTAACAGAGCTTTTGAGAAAAATTTGAAATATCTATTAAATAGTATGATTTCTATAACATAACAACTTTGTACAAATTTTCATGTATTTATTCCGCTTATCTTAAGCTGCAAACATGCAGCTAAATGACGAAATCTTTATAAAAATAATTTCATTTTACATAAATTTTAATATACATGATATACTTCATGTGGGCATCGGAACATCTGTCGAGAAATTTGTCAATTTCTTACTTATTTTGATAAGTTAAATTCAACATATAATATTGGGATGCCAGAGTTTATGAAAGAAAGCAGTGAAGTCATTAAATTCCATGCCACGAAATCATTTATAATTGCTTCCCTTTTAGACAAAAAATTTGAAAACGTATATAAGGAAAATAATTTAAAATTATCGTATACATTTTAATAGAATTTTTAACTGGTTAATTTACAAATGAAACAGTAAATCATTTTCTACTATAAATGTGATTTTGTAAACCCTTTAAACCCTTGATTGTAAAATAATCTTTTACATTGATCTTCAAAAGTTTTTAAAATAATTCAGAGGATTGAACTTTTAAAGAAGCAATAAAAAATTATGTCAAAGAAATTTCATCTCCAAACATAAATACTTATTAAATTTAGAATTTTATTTTTGTGGTTACAATTGTACCTAAAGTGTCATCAGTTTGGAAAAAGGCGAAAATAACGAGTTTAAATTACTATTTATTTCTTTAGGAGACACAGTTAAGTGTAAAATTCAGAATTCACCTTAAGAGTATTTATAAATCACATTAAAAAAATATTCTTAATATTTTCATCAAGTTGTGAAAAAATTATAAATGTAGTCCATAAACTAAAAAAATTCAATCAACAGGAGGGGGGGACATGGATAAAATTATTTAGATGTTTCTGAAACTACTTTTCATTTCGCATAAAATTATTAGCATTTTTCAAAAAAAAATGTATTTTACATAATATTTTAAAATTGGATGAATTTTTCTAATATAATGCAATATGTTATTATTATAATTTTGTAAAGATATTGTTCAAGTATAATAGAAATAAAATTAAGAAAGAATATTTAAATTCAATAAATCGCGAATGAATTTAAAATCTTGCTGAAATAATTCTATATAATAATAAATTTTAAATAAAACTTTGCATTAATGTATAAATTTTAAATTACTCTCTATTATATTATTTTTTGTAATTCAAAGTATATCACTACACATATTTGATGATTTTTATAAATCTTTTTTTACAATTTTTTAAAAATCATTCCAAGCACAAACCTAAAACATTTAAAAACTACTGTGACTTTGCATTTGTAATGAAGAAGCTAGTAGATATCAGATTCACTGTTTCAAAATGTAAAAATATTTTTAACTAATTATTATATACATTATTTCCTTCTTCGCACTTTGAAAAAAAGTCTAGTTACAGATCTTACGCTCTGATAAGAAGTTCCAAAATTAGATCTCAAGAAAATGAATCATAGAGATTTAAAAATACAGAAAATGCTCTAAAAAATGTGGTTTTTTTTTTCTCCTTAATTTCTTAATCTAAAAAACTATATTCTGCAATCTGCCTGTCAATTTAGAAATTTGAAACTCCCCATTAAATAAATAAGTTATGCTATAAATTGTACATTATAATAAATTAAACTTAAGTGAGCATTTTTCTTCTTGATAAAACTGTCTCTAAAATGAATGATTAGATGAATTTAGATCTTAGGCAATTGAAGTCAAGATTTTAGATCTTATCAGTCTCACTTTTGAACATGATTCCAAAATGTTTGTTAGTTTTCTTTACTTAATTCTTAACATCTATCGGAGATTAATGAATTGAAATTTAAAGATAATTCGGTAGTTCAAAAGTTGGTAAGACTGAGTATCTATAAATAAAATGGTGAAAATGTGGAGGGAAAAAAATAAATAAAATAATATTGTGAAATCCATTTCTTGTTGAAAAATACCAGGACCTAATTTTAAAACAAAATGTGAAATTAAAATATTTCATTTCATAAGAACTTAAAAAACAGCACTTAATTTTAGTATTCTGAACATTTTTGTCACTTTATAATTATGTGGAATTGAATTTCTTTTAATATGTTGATTATCTTAGTAGAGAAAAATATGCTTAGTACTTCCAGTCCACAAATATTTGCACTAATTCAGAAAGCTCCTCTTATAGAAAATAAAATAAAATAATTTAGCTCTAGATTTCTTAATAAGTATGAGAACCCTCTAAAATAAGTAAAACGAAAGATTTTCATTTCAATCTCAAATATAGAAGCTTGAATAAGTTGGAAATTTTAGTATTCTGACTATTATATTGACATGTCAACTCTTAGAAATCCAATTCTATAAAAATTACAAATCAGAAAATTCATTTTCTTCTATCATTTAAAATAGCAACTTTTGTTATCAATAAAATTATGACTCATACAAGAGATATTGATAAATTCGGCATTACATTATAAATTGAAGGGACAAATGTGGCATTACGTTATAAATTGAAAAGCTAGAAATCAAGTTTTTTACACTAAACCCTCCCCAGGGAAATTAAGCTTCTAAAGTTACAATCTGCGACCTTGTTATCACAATTGAATTATCTGTCTTACTTCATATGCTATATCTATATTTTTTGAAAGGAAAATAAATTCAGATATTAATTATATTATTCATATATTTAATGTTTTATTTTCTTTCTTTTTTTTCTTCAGAAGTTCATTAAATAGAGCCTTAACAAATTTTTAAGCCTTAACAAATTTTTCATCTTTTACCCTTTGAAGGAAAATTTTTGTGAAACTACAGGAAAATGAGTATAATTAAGAAAAATAAATGAGGTAAGCAAATGATATTCTTAAGGTTACACAGAGGTTGTTTTATTTCGACACTTCCTTTCAAAATATAATAATGATTTATTAGCTTCTTTCGAAGATTGGGTTGCCTTT
Source organism: Argiope trifasciata (assembly GCA_026543055.1). Taxonomy (NCBI): domain Eukaryota; kingdom Metazoa; phylum Arthropoda; class Arachnida; order Araneae; family Araneidae; genus Argiope; species Argiope trifasciata. The sequence goes on from JAPMOQ010034295.1 coordinate 148,347, forward strand.
TTTCCCTCTATATGCTATAGAAAATTTTACTTACTTAATTTAAAATACCGTTTAGTACTTCAATATGTAGAAACTACTTAATTATTTAATGTACTTAGTCCCTTTATTCTCTATCAAGTATAAAATATCTCTATCAATTAATTAGTAATTTACAGAAAATATTACTCAATATTACAATAAGAGTTTTTTATAATAATACCAATAAGAAACAATATATAGCTAGATTAGTTTAAAGTTAACTTTGAAATCTAGGAAGAAAATTACTTTTCTGTATCCTAAGCTAATCTTTGGAAATTTTGTCTGCCAAAATTTCCTTTAAAGTTTCAAAGGATATTGGTCATTATTTGAAAAAAAAATTCAAAATTTTAACTTAAAATTGGATTAAAAAAGAATTTAAAAATTTCTTTTCCATTATATTTGATTTTGCTATTTGATATCAAAGAAAAAAGCCCAGAATTTCGAAATGTTTCAAGATTTTAAAGTCACTAAAAGTCTCACAATTATTGACCCTTATGGTTTATATAAATTATTAAATAATTTTCAGACTGATTTAATTTGAAAAAAATTAATGATATTACCTATGAGCAATGTCCACAATTTTTTTTTTTTTAGTTACAGGAATTAAAATCTCTAAATATAAAATCCCAATTATTCAATACACGCCAAAACGTTTGCTGTAAACTGTAAAGGCAAAAGTATCTTAATATTCTCCTTCACAGTCAAGTGCATTTCGGGCACCCAAAAAAATTCCTGTTTGGTAATAATAACTTTCTTTAAAATAAATCAATAAAATGCAATTATTGTTTCTTTCAATACATAAATGCATTTTTAAAATTACAGAAATTCTATCAATTTCAGATTTTTCATTTTTATCACAAAACAAATATTACCAAAATTATACTGTCAGAAAAGAATAATATAATGACTGAAAAAAAATTATATAATATTTTGTTTCAGTTTTCTCAAATAATATCGATTTAAAAAACAACTTTAAGACTATTAACCAACACAGCAAATACCGCTATCTCAAATGTTACGTAAAAAAACTTCATGTATACTCATAAACATATCGTGAACTCCGTTTGTAAACAAACAGCAAAAAAAATCTGAATAATTCACAAAAATTTAAACAAAAAGAGATAAAAAGATTATGAATTGGCCGCATGTAGTAATAAACAAATAGTCTTATAAGACTAACTAGATATATAATCTTATAAGACTAATAACTAGATATAACTCATCGAAATCTAGATAATCGGATAATGCAATTGTAAACAAATAGAAAATGAAATCAATCATGTAGCAAGCTCTTTGAGAAAATATAGATTGCACTGACCAACAATTAATTAACTATTGATCAAATAGTGTAAGTGTGATGCAAAACTTATTTTACACATCTATATGCTAATAATTATAGATTTTATCATTAACTAAGAAAGAGAAAACAGATTCTTATAGTTGGTTACTCTTTACTCGAATAAAGACTTTATATCATCAACATTTAATTATATAATAATAACCCAACCAATTTTTATTTCTAGATGTGCTTTTTCTGTAGTTGAGGTTAATATTAACTATGCGAGAATTAAAAGGGAGAATTGTGATCAAATAGCTAAAAATATTTTTTTTAATCCAGGAGAAAGCAGCTTTTTTAATCATGATTATCAAACCATTATTTCTCAATCAAATTATAGTTTTTTTAAAAAAACAGCTAATTCTTCCAGAAGGACAAAAATCCATGCATTCCCATGTATCCATGCATTCCCTATTTTCTGTTTTATGAATTATTTTATCTGTTTTTCAGTTTTCTTCATTTGTTTACTTTCTTTTGTTTATATTTAATAAAAGGCATTTTAAAAATCAGCAGGTGCTTTTGTTGTTTTAAATAACCTCCTTTAAGTATATTGCATCGAAACAAGGATGTGTACTTTTAAAATAACAAAACTACTTTCACAAACAGTGGATGTGGAAGATATATTTCATTTGTTTTGTTAACTTAACAGTAGCTTGTAGATAGTTAATTCACTTCAGTTGAGTCTCAAACACGGACATGATTAATATAGAGTTGTTATAGTTCCATTCACGGATAGATCAAGAAAAAAAATGAGCTTACCGGCAGCTTTTTCGTTCGCTTCGAGTCCTTCGAAAGCCTTGCTGGTCATTTCGAACAGCGCATCCAGCGGCGACGCGTTAGGGTTAGCCACAGCAGGGCTTTCGGGCGAATCGCTCTCAGATCTCTCCGACCGAGAGTCATCATCTGCCGAGCGGGGCCTTCGCCTAGACCCCGCCGAACTGTCCAGGTCCCACGGTCGGACGATCCCCCGGACATCTGTGGACAGGGTCCGCTGGATGGACGCAGGTTTGTGGCTAAGAATGTCCTTGATGAAGAAAGAACTGAGGGGTTTGCTGCTAGGAGCTGCCACTGGAACAGGCGGAGCACTTGGCCGGGAAGGGGCCATACACAGTTTTTTGATAGGTTTGAAATATTCATCTTCTTCTGACCCCGCTTCGACATCGGAGGAAACTAGGGGGTCATTTTCGGAGGGAACACTGGTCACGTCAATGTCCACTTCTTCATTTTCTTCCTCCTTGTCGTCCGAACCGGCCGGCATGGGGGAGGTCAGTTTTTCAGAAGACTGCGACTCTGAGTCAGTGTGAGTGGACATAGTTCAAAATTAGGAACTACTAGGAAGAATCAGTCCTGCAGACGTAGGTGCTAATTAGGCATTTAAAGGCGAATCACCAACGCCTTTCGTTGAAAATACTTTCTTCTTACATAAATTTACTGAAGTAATCAGTATATCAACATTGCTTTATAATTTCAACTGACTTCGATTTCTGATTTTCGCTAAGACTTATGACGATGTGTCATCACATCTGCAATGTGTTGTCTCCAGATTTTTTAAAAATAATTCTTTGAGGGAGAAATCGATAGAATGAAGTCTTTTCTGATATTAAGTTTTTATAGGAGAAATATTCTTAAAAAATTAAGTGCTACTGGTCATTGGTATCACAAATCAGAGTATAATTGCACCATCAAACTTCCATGTTGACTAAAAAACTGAAGAGCAGGTAAGATGAATCAGTGCGATCATCTTGACAATAGCGCCGGAAGGCAAATCAGTATATAAACAGTCACTGCTTTCTTAGATACACGTTCCTGAATGGCACTCTTTCAAAAACTCGTTGTGATACGTCACACATTTACGGCAAGCTGATGAAATATGGCGTTTAAACGCCGCTGCTGACTCGGCGAACGGCCAAGTAAGGACTTTGAGTGAGAGAACCAGTCTTCTCAAACCAGGGGGAAGAAAGCTGTTATCCTGGTTAGTCACATAATCACTCAGTCACTCAAAGAGGCTAACTGGGGTTTGACGGTTTGGATCCCGCCCTTTCCTCTCATACCAACCCATCACACACTAAGCTCCGCCTGGTGAAGGTTGCTCCTAACCAATGAGAAATAAGGAGACGAATGATGGACATCTGCATCAAACAAACCGACGGACCAAGGTGCGGTTTAATGTTTTTCGTGTGTAACAGGGGGGATGAACTCTAAGGGGCATGCGCAGAAGAGTTGCATCACTGGTGTGATGAGGATTCTTGACGAGAAGATAGGAAAAAGGCAGTCTTTGAACTTTGAAAAATTAGAGGTTGTGTTCGTACGGGGAAACAGAGCGGTTGACATCCTGTTTACGTGTTGAGGAAAAAATGGGAGTGGTTTTCTTAATTACTTGGGTTGGAGAACTTCCGTCATGGAGGGAAAATCCTAAGCGTTGAGAGCCTTTGGAAGTCAATTAGCAGAATTAATTGCTCTATTTTAATTAAGATTAAGATAAAATTATGGAATCTGATATTAAAACTCATAAAGTAAAGTAAGCAATTTAGATCAGCTATTTGGGTTTGTTTTCTATAACTAATCTGTTCTAAAATTTCTGCTAACACTATCCCAGTTAAAAATTATACTCCCCCTCTCCTTCACTGCTCGAAAAAAAAATAATCGTGCAATATTTTTTCCATTCCAATTCTTTTATCTTCTTTTTCTGAATATATATATTTTTTTATTTTAACTTATCCCAGATATTCTAGCCAACTCATCAAACATTTTAAGTTATCCACCTTTGTATGAAATAACCGAATTTCTTATAGTAACATTAAATTACAAAATATACATTGATTGTATTTATTAAAAAATTAAAATCACCTTTTTACTGATCAAAAAATTAAAATCTCCTTTTTACTAATCAAAAAATTAAAATCTCTTTTCTATTTATCAAAAATTTTAAATCTCCTTTTCATAATTTGTATTTAACAGGGAATAAATGAATCACTCATTAAATCAAAATGATTATAGAATCTCAAAGAAAAAAATCCAGTTATCTTTAATGCAATTCTATCAAAATCAATAGAAAAAAATGTGGCAAGTACATTAGATCTGAGATCTAATTTTGATAAATTTGGTGATCATAATAGTATATATGAAAATAGTGTATTATGAATTAATTGTATGAGTATTTCTTTTCTCGTTAAAATAATAAGTTAATTTACAGTTTATATTAATTCGCATTCGATACCGATCATAGCAGAACGAAAGAAGGAAAATCCTTCATCGACATCTGAGATTTGAAAATTTTGAAATTATACTAAAGCGAAAATTCCCATTCATAAAAATCGTACATGCTTGCAAGTAAGTACTTGAATTAATCGGAATTTTTATACATGTAGATCTTTTATGAATATTCTATTTTAAAATGAGTTATTTCTGATTAATTTTTGCATTTCTTTTCCGTTGTAGGTAATTGATAGATTGATCATGGTTTTCCTCAATAATTGTATGTCATTTACATATGCATGCATTCTAAGTATTAAATAAAAGACTCTATTCTACAAACTATGTACTTGAACTATCTCTAAAAGAGTATCATATTTTGGGCTTTTTTCCATTTTATTTCTAAAAAAAGTCAAACTAGCCTTCGTATTAAATTTATTTCATTAATTTTAATCATATTTTGTTTTAATATTTTTATTTACTTCTTGTTTATTATTATTTGAAAGTTATTCGATTCATTAATAATTTCATCTAGGGAATCAAAGAATCATTTTCTCTGAAGGAATATCAATGGATGGTGATCAGACATTGTATAAATAGCAAAAATATGGTTTGCAATTTCTATAAAAAAATATTTTTATTCCATTTTTAGTTTTAAATCAATTATTTTAACTGAAATTTATGTTGTAAAATCTGATATTATTTTAGCACAGTGGTTTTTAAATTATGTTTCCATTCATTGTCGTGAAATTTCATTTTATCTATAATATACTAAATAATTTTTATGTTCATTTAAAGGTACTGATTAATACGTTTTTGGCACTTGTTTTAAAATAATAAATGATATGAAAAAGGAGATTACTTTTATTATTATTGTGATACACTTAACTGAAGTGATTGTTGGGAGGGACGAAGATGTAAAAGTCGAATATTCAAGGCAATTCTCGAATTGCATATAATTAGATACAAATTTTGTAATTAGTGATAACAGTTTTTAAAATAGCTATTTGAAGAAAGATATGCTATAAAATGTAACTTTTGTACATATATGCTGAAAAGAAAAATAAACACAGACACACATGTGCGTGTGTGTGCGTTGTTAACTTTCTTTTTATTTTTTCCCCTTTCTTTTCTTTTCTTTTTTAGCTAAAGTGAAATTTCTGCCAAGATTTTGTCATTTGTTTTACCCGTTGATCGCATTGTTTTCTATAAGAATGATTTATATATGCCGATTTATACTTTTTCGTCAATAAATTTTTATAAGGACTCAAACTTTTTATTTATTTTATTTCTTACTTTATACCTCATTAAATTTTATTGATCCCATGATTAATATTTCTTTTTTTTTTCTTTATATTTAGTTTCTTGATTAGCCGAGAAGTTTTTACAAAGCTTATAGCTGTCATTTGTTTTTCCAGTTGATCTTGTCAACTTCTATAAGAACGACTTATACAATTATCTTTATAAATGTAGCAATTGTCATTTCTTTGTTATATGAGTGGCACATCATTAAGCACAGCAAGAATGACAGCTTCTTTTTCTCTTTATACTTTAGTGATTCGATCAGTTTCTGGTATTATTTCTTGGTTATTTTGGATAAAGGATTTTTAAAAAATTTCTTCAAAATTTTGGTTAGGAATCTTTTTATTAAACAGAAGATATTCGAAATGCGGAAGGAAATGTGAAGAAACGGCATGCTTTCATTTTGTATTTTTTTAGCTTATATTATTATGCTAAAAGTAAGTAGAAAAATTTAACATGTAATCTTTTCATTTTAAATGATTTTTCATGATAAGTATTCATATTTCATCTTTAAAAAAAAGTCAAAAATCGACAAAAGTGATAATTCAAAACAAATCAGATAAAATAAAAATTCAGAACAGTGTTACGATTTTAATTTGATTCTTCAAAAATGACAGTTAAGGAGTTAAATTATGCTTATTTCAGGTAAAAGTTTCAGTTTTTAAAAATGTATAATGCTTTGTATAAATTATAACTTATATACAAATTATTAAATATTTGATGTTTTACGACCTTGCGATAATTTTAAACATATTAACCGATTCTTACAAAAAATTCAGAGTTTTAAAACTATAAGCAAAACTGAGTGCTTAAATCTATCGATAACAAAGATTAAAATGAATGATGAAAAGAAGGGTTACGAATTGAAATAGGTGAATTTATCAACAGTAATGAACCACATGATAAAACAATTCGAATTATTCAAAAGATCGTAGATACATTTTATTGTTGCTGGTTCTGGTTATAGAAATAAACGCCATTAAAAGGAACGTCACTAGTTAAAGAAGCAACAAAAGACATTGAAAATTGCATTCTTTATTAGAGATAATATTCCTGAGTTTAATTGATTATCAATTTACTTTTTAGTTTAATTTCAATTGTATTTGAAAAATGAAAAAATACTCTAAATAAAAAAAATATTGACTAATAGCAGCAAAAAAAAAAAAAAAAACGGATTTCGTTTGAAATTTTATTTATTTTTCTTTTCCTGTCAATGTTTGGACACAAAAGCTGAATAATGCAGTGAAGTAGGTGGATGAAATTTTTACGTGGTTTTATCAACACAATCATACATCAAGTTTTAGAGTCAAGTCCAGGAAGGTTGAACTTCTAGTTAATATGTTCAAGAATATGGAAATTAATAAACACAGTTTAGGTGTAATAACTTTTGCATGTTGTCATTACGTCAAACTTTTGTACCAGCCCTACATTTTGCCCAAAATTAGTCAAAAGAAGAAGAACAGTTTTCCTAAACGCTTAGTACTCAGGTTTCTATATTAATCGACACTAAATTTTTTGACTAAACAGAAAATGTACCTTACCATGGAAATAAGAAATACAGCCTACCACCTCATTACCACAGAACGAAGCAGCAAAAAATGTTTGGCAGTGAGACAGCAAATATTTGGGCTCGGTTTTTAGTATTGAAACTAAAGAAATTGGAACATTTTTGCTGTAGGTTTTATATATAAAAGCAAGATACGTTTAAATATACACCTATAAACATGCAGATGTGTGATTATAGACACATTTGGAACTTAGATATGAAATTCAAATCAGATCAGGATAATAAAAAATTTATAACATTTTCAACAGCATTTTTTAACTATTACTACGAAATAACTTTTTATATGCAGAGTGGAAATGAATTTTTATTGTGATCTTCATAGGATTTTATTGCAGTTAAAACCAAAGGTAAGCAACAATTATCTCAATTTATTTAGTTTTAAAATTAATCTGTAAATCATTCATTTACATTTTATTAGTTTCATTGAATTTTATTTCATCATTTTTCATCATCATTATCATGACAATAAAAACCATTGTTTTCAATATAAATCGAAAATCTATTATACTATTATTCATTATTACTAATCAATGAATATTTTGTCTATTCAATGGAATTCAAATATATTTTAACTCGATTTTTTAACTCGAAATCTTATATATATATATATATATATATATATATATATAACCCGGTAAACTTAATTAGTGAGGAATATGATTTAAGGTTTCATTAAAACGTAAAAAATGTGAAAAGCTTATATCGATGAGTACTGCATATGGCAAAATATATAGACTTCAACTACTGCTCGTTATGCTAGCCAAGAGAAAAGAAAACAAAGTAGTTATGATAAGAAAAGAGAAAAATATAAAGATATATAACCTTTTATTTTATAATCTATTCTTAATTTAAATCATGACAGAGTGTCTTATAATATAAAATATGTATCAATATAATTAGCAGGTATCTTTTATAAAAACAATTGGCGTATAAAAGTCTGAAAACCAATGACTTAAAACTAAAATGGGACAAAAAGTTTTTTTTTTCTTTTCAAATTTTGATTGTTGAGTTTCATCTTTTTAAAATAGCGAATCCAAAAATTCAATTTATAATGTTTTTCTGTAAATAATTTTTTTCTCACAATTATTTCAGATTTTGAGAAAAACATCTAAAATCAAGATATTTTGTCATTTTTTAAAGTATCATAAATAATATTTTATATTATAGAACACTCTGTCATGATTTAAATTTAGAAGACATTATAAAATAAAAGTTTATGTATCTTTATAGTATAGTTTTCTCTTTTCTTATCATAACTTCTTTGTTTTTTGTTCTCTTGGCTAGCATAACGAGCAGTAGCAGAAGTCTATAATTTTGCAATATGCAGTCCTCACTGATATGGGCTTTCCATATTTTTTATGTTTTAATGAAACCTTAGATCATACTCCTCACTGCATCAAAATTTTATAAGAAATAGTCTGCTTGTGAATGGAAATAAATGAACTTTACATGAGTGTTAAGATCTTTTTCATTTTCTAAAATGCTAGTTACTGCTTGTTTGAAAAATAAACATACTTTTCTTTCATTCGTTTCCCTTTTTAGCTAAAATATTCATTCTAAATTTGTTTATTGATCTATCCCACTGTCTGTCTCACTTCGCATAAACACGTAAAGTATTTGTGAAAATAACTGAAACAAACTGAATCAAATTGAAGTGGATGCAGTACCTCTTTTCGGATTAATTACATTCCCTTTGAATATTTTTTTATAATACATTGTAATTACTTTCTGTTTTGCTTGTTCTTTCTTCATGCAATATTTTTTTTATCCTATTCTCTTATTCAGAAACGAAAGTGAGCATTTAGTTAACCATTTTGAGAAAATAATAGCGATATCAACTTTAAATCGCATAAATTACACCATTTGTGCTCTGAATTCTAAATAACTGTCACTAAGTAACTTTTGAAGATTTTCATAACAGTCATTGAATAAACTAAGAAAGGTATTGATTAAGTGGGGTGGGTGGGTGCATGTAGCAAAAAATGGGAGGATGCGGAAAAAGAAATTGTTAAAAGAGAAGACAGCAATGCATCAACAATTAATTTTGATCTAATATTAACTTGTTTTCCTTAATTTTATTCTTTATTTGATAATCCACTGGTTAACGGTTAAGAGAAAGATTCTAAATAAATAATAGTCAATTTTTATTAGGGTAGATATTATATACAGCAACTATTATTATTTGAAATTTATACATTTAATTAATAAATTCACTCAAATAATTGTCGACTTTTCCTAAGTAACAAAAATCGTACACATTACCATGCCATTTGTAATAAATTTCGACGTAAAGAAATTTAAATTTCAGCAATATTCATCTAAAAAGCTATAAAAATACATTATTATTATTTTCAATGCAAACCAGAGTGGTTTGCATCCTTTCTGTATTTCTTCGGATGACTATAAAAATTATATATATATATTTGGTCGATTCTTTGAGCGATGATGAAAAATATATTTAGACAAATGTTTGCTATTATTACACAGATTTTATGGAATAGTGTATTTTATAGTGTTGGAGTATTCTATATTCATAGCATATTATTTAGCAGTATTTAAAATCTTGAAATTCTTTTTTTAATGTCATAAATAAAAGATAAAAAATGATTTTAAAATTCAGTTTTAGAAATGATCGTTGAAAAATTCGATTAATTTTTGGATAAAATTAAATTCAAAATGAATACTTTTTTTTTCAGCTTGTGCGGATTAGTTATTTATCAAAATTAGGACTGAAAAATAGTTACAGATATTTTACTTAGTATTTCTTATAAAATAAAAAAAGATAAGCATAAAATATTTGCATACTATATACATGAATTAATATTGTTGTAATGTAAGATTTTAATTTATGAAAAGTTGTTAATTTCCCCTCTTTACCCTATTTAACTGAAAACAAGAAAAATGTAGAGAATCAATTTAACTAAAAATTACGATTAAAATATTAATTAATTTTATATTTTAGTCCTAATTTTTGGATAAAATTAAATAGAAAATGAATATATTTTCAATATGATTAGTTACTTATCAAAATCACATCTGAAAAAATAACCCTTCAAATATTCTTCTTAATATTTCTTGTAAAATAAAATGAGTGGAAAATATGAGTTAAATATTTTTTATAAATGTATACATTGATTAATGTTCATATTACATCAGATTTTATACCATTAAACGTTATTAATTTCCCTATATCTTTACCTTAATTAACTGAGTTAGAAAATAAGATGTAGAGAATCTTCTTAACTCAAAATTAAGAACTAAAATGTTGATTTATTTTTGGATAAAATTAAATAAAAAATGAGTAATTTTTCCATATAAAGATTAGTTATTTATCAAAACTCTATCTGGACAAATAATTCATCAAATATTCTGCTTAATATTGCTTGTAAAATTAAATGAGTGAAAAATACAAGCTTTAAATATTTATATATATGTGAATTAACTAATGTTGCTATAATGAAATTCCTATTACATCAGATTTTATGCCATTAAATGTTATTATTTTCCATATCTCTTTACCCTACATAACTGAGTTAGTAAATAAAATATAGAAAATCTACTTAATTCAAAAATACCACCAAAAATTTAAGCAAAGCAAAATCATTTTTATTAATCTTTTAATATATGGTTATGGTACTTTTTAAAAGTATTTAGTTATTATAACTTTAAAAAACTGTGTGCGGAAATTACTTACACACACTCACTCTCTCTCTCTCTCACACACACACACATATATATTCACATTAACGACTTTGACAGCATATCTGAATACTTCATGATTTGTCTTCTACAATCGTCGACACTTTTTTTTTTGTTCCGATAAAAAATAAATTGAAAAATCCTGGGGAGGGCGGGGGGCATTGAAAATACTGAAAAATATTGAAAAAAAAAAGGTAACATAAAATACTTATGGCGATCGATAGAACTTTTGACGGCATAGCTAATTGAGACATTTTGTGAGACTTCATAAACCCCTCTACTTTACACAAAACTACTAGAATGGAGAAAGTAAAATTAGGCCTATTCTTAACTTCCGCCTCAACCCCAGTCCACTAAACTGCGCCTAAATAATTGCAGTGACGGTCAAGCAACCTATTCCATTCAATATCGCCTCCGGTGGTAACGAAGATAAATGAGACTAGGGGGATGTGGGGAACCCTAGTTGCCGGTGGTTAACAGCTGCTACTGTATAACGGGAAAGCGATACTAAACTCTGGGAGGGATGTGAATTAGAATTGAAGTGCGATTCCAAAATATAAGTGATTTCGGAGTTGTTCGTGATCATTGATTTCTTTTAGCCAGGTAGAGGGAAGTGCGTATGTGTATGTGAGATTCGCAACCAGGTAGATAAAATATTTAAAAAACTATGATTAGACAAATTAGAATTCCTTGAAAATAAATGCTACTGTTTTTTATTGGAAAATGTTTATATAATACAACTTGCTTATAGGAATTAGTGAATTGTGGTTTAATATTCGAATTTTATTCTGCGTAACTAGAATTATATATTTTGAATAATTTTTAACATCTAACTGCAGTTTTCAACCTTGTTTAAGTAGTTGAAATTCCAGAATAGTTTCAATTTCGAGAAAACCATATAAAACCAGATAATTTAAACAATATAGATATTATGTTGTTTAAAGTAATATTTATTGGAGGTTTATTTTGAAGATTATTGCAGCCAGCAGTTTTTTTTAATTGTATTATTAAATAAATTAGTTAGTTGCGAACAACATATAGTTGGAAAGATACTCAGTAAATGGCAATAATATCAAACGTACAGCTATATTTCTATTACATCGATATATATTTCATTAGCTTAAAGGTTTATTTAATCTGCTTATAAGAATTTACAAAATATGGTTTAATAAACTTTATTCCATGTAATTAGAATGACTTACCTTGAGTAGTTTTAAACATCTATCAGCAACTTTCAGCCATGTTCAAGCAGTTGAAATGCAAAAATTCGTTTCAATTTCGAGAAAAGTAGAGATTTCACCATTTCAAGCAATCTTTATTGGGGAGTTGTTTTTTAAGATTATAGTAGAAAATTATTCTTTAATTCCATTATTAATTAAAATAGTTTAACTAAAGGCAATATGTATTTGAGAGAACGTCAACAACAATATCAAAGATACAACTATATTGATGTTACGTCATATTACTAGTCATATTATTATGCATAATCTTTTGACTTGATGGATATGGAGTAGAACACCTTCCTGGAATTTTAACACAAGTATTCGCCAAAAATTTTGCTATGCCATTGACAAACTACTAAAATAACCGAGTAAAAAATTGTGCAGTACATAGTCAATCATAATTTTAAAAAAATCTTTATTTTTCACCTCATTTTTACTTTTACATTTAGTGCTCTTTTTTATTTTCTCCTATTCTGTTCTAAGCTTAACATTCCGAAGGTTTATTTAAATTTTAAGAATTTAATTTAATTTACTTAAATTTTAAAGAATATTTAACCTCTTTTTTACCACTTGCATGGCACAGTTTGGCCAAATATGGTTCTTGTACCCTCCCCCCCCCAAAAAAAAAGCAACCAACCAAAAAATCGAAGGACAATATTGTTGATTAACTGGATGTCAGTTTCCAGTTTTATTCTTTGGTGGCCTGTGGTTTTGTTTGATGTTTTCTTACCGGAAGGATTGCTTTGAGAAATTTCATTTTTCCCGCGTTTGGCTTTGTTTGGTATTTAAATCTTGTATATCGTATCATGGATATTTATTCAAACTTCGATCTTCTTTCCCCATGCTTTTACCTTACAGGTTATTCCAACGTAGCATACTGTCATTAAATATTATCCAAAAGGAGCGGTTATTTAAAATTTTTGAGAAATTTCATTTTTCCCGCATTTGGCTTTGTTTGGTATTTAAATCTTGTATATCGTATCATGGATATTTATTCAAACTTCGATCTTCTTTCCCCATGCTTTTACCTTACAGGTTATTCCAACGTAGCGTACTGTCATTAAATATTATCCAAAAGGAGCGGTTATTTAAAATGTTGGCTAAATATTTTGTTTAACTTGCTCTAAATGGATTATTCAACTACAACAGCAACAAATTCAAACATCAAATTTTAATACACACATAATTGTGTTATTTTAGAATCTTTATATTATTTTACTCATGTTATATATTTATTTTATTGTAATTTGATTTATAATAATTTATAATATTGTAATTGAGTCTAATTATACCACAGGGAGAAAAAAAGCAAAAATCAGTACTGTATAAATGTATCAACACTTTAAGAGAATTTTCAGCTTGCTTGATCAAATTAAATCTCAATTATAACTATTACAGAAAATTTATAAAAGGAAAGTTTATATTAAAATTTATTCAACAATAAAAAAAAACACTTCCAAATAAAATATACGTCTCCGTTTAATTAGATATGCTTATACATTCAAGTTTTAGAACAGCAGAGCCTGTTTTGCCATTAAGTGACACTAGGTTTAGAGATTCCATGTCTGGGATGTTTGTGATGCTGGTTACAATAAACTGTCCTCAAATTGCTCCTGCTTAATGAGACATTGCACTGAAACTTTCTTGGCGAGCTGTCATTTCAGGTTTGGTGCACACATCCGATTTGTAATGAAAAAGTCATTAAATTACGTGAAGTACATTGATAGTTGCTAGTTGGTGTACACAATTGCTAATGATTATTTATTTTTCATGGTAAATATGTTTAAACGTTTCTATGTTCTGATTGCCATTTATCCACCATATCTCATTCTGACCACAAAATCTCATTCTGACCTTCTATTCCACTCTAATTAATACAAAAACAGATTTCTTCATTAATGTGTTTAAATGAATAGCTTTCTTTTCAAACCGGGTATTAATTGAGACATTGTCGAGACAGATTGTGATGTTAGACAAGTTCAAATAAGGTGAAAAACGACGCCTCATTTATTTGAACAAATCTAACTCTTCATTAGAAAAATTCAGCAATAGCATATCGAGTTCACCGAATTTCAAAATATTCAACATCGATTCAGATTAAGCACAATTGTCAGAGAACATATTTCATTGCATTTTATTCTTAAAGAAATGGCATGAGAATGTATTTAGCTTTAATGGAAAAGGACAAAAAAAAGTATTTTCTTTATGATCTGAATTACTAGACAATTTGATTAATTTCGAAATCACTGGACAATAAATGTGAATAGGATAAGATATAAGAACTGTGATCTAATGAATATATGACATTTGAAGTCATACATCCATTATTGACATTGAAGTCATACATTCCAACCATTTGACCTGGCGGTACTTCTTCCTATAATGCATTTATTATTTCGATTACGGGGACATAAAATCTCAATATATGCAATCAAAACAGGAATTTCGGAGAATATTGTACCAACTATATATGCAAATTGCTAAAATGGATGGAATTGTTAAGGCTTTAATGTTTCAAGAACCATGATATTGACTGTATTGCCCCAAATATATATCAGAAGGCAAGAAAGTTGATGATAAATTTGATACACATCCTTGATACTTCTAGTAAGAAAGATGTTAATGCGTGTGTACACTGCAGACATTTGTAGAACAAGACTTTTGAGATATTTATTTCAGTACAAATATTTAGTTAAGAGTCTTGAGTTCCTTTCGTAACGAGAAGAAAAAAAATCCGTTTTGATCTTAAAATATAAAAAAAATTATGACTGTCATTGCAATAAATTGTATGTATTGACTAAATCAGCAGAAGTGTTAATACTTTGTCGTATAATAACTCTATAAAACATATTTTGTACTTAACTTCATCTTGAAATAAGGAAAATGGAATATTAGTTTAGTATGAAGCTAAGCACATAATGAATATTAGTTCCAATTTTCATATTGAGGTTTAGATGTATTCTCATTGACAGAATGGATTTAGACAAATAATAGATCAAAAATATCTGATTCTGATCTATTATTCAGATGTCAAAATAACACGCTAAACATTTATTGAGTGGTGGCCTTTTTTAATAAACATTTTTGTAAATACTATTATTTCCCAGCTATAGAAACCTCCGTAAGTTAGCGCATGCGACAGAAGGCAAATGTTTCACCAAAACAGAAGTGAAAGAAAATGCCTATAATGGGAAGAAGTTACGGTTAAAACCTAAAAAGGATTCTGGAAATGTGTTTATCTTACAACGTATTACTTCTTTGAGATGTATAATTGTTTAAAAATTCTAATCTTCGGACACTGAAAAAGAGTATACGTTTATCGGAGGAAAAAAAATCGATGTGTTTATGCACGTAAACAATTCAAAATTAAATAAAAATCTTTAATTTTAGCAAAAATATTTGTACAAAGATCTACCAATTTTAGCTTGTAGCATTTTTTTTTTTTTTACTTATTTCTATTCATTTTGTTATGATGGTGATACATGAAAAAAGTCTCCTATGTTGACTTGTTGCGATTTTTAATTAGTGCGAGACAGTGATTGAAATTGACTCATTGAAACCAATTTGTACATGTCTACTATTCTGAGGAAAAATAATAAAACTTATACTGATTTCCATCCAACTTCTTTATTGTGTTTTCTGACAGAATACATATGGATAGGCATGCATCACAATTAAGAATTCAATTATAATTTGATTTTAAATCGATAATTTTGATGTGAAGAAATAGGCAGCCTTAAGCTACATACTTTTTCCTACCAGGGCGCATTTCAGATTTAAGGATGAGAAATTATTGGTATGGCGATTGGTTCTTGCCATTCAGGTAAGTACAGAAATGGTGTGAGGCTGGATACTTCTTACCGATGATGAGACGTGTTTCTCATGGGAAGGGTTATACCATGGCCGGTGACGGATTCAACCTTAACATCCGCCAATCTTATCGCGACGGGTTAGTCATTCAAATTTTTCTTTGTACCTTAGGGACAGTTAGGAGTAATCAATATGCGATAAAGACTACATCGTCATCCCAGAATTTAATGTTTTTGATGATAACACTACTTTATATTTTATAAATGTTAAATTAAACAAGACAAAATGAAGAAAAACATGTATTTTTTTCATTGTTGGTTTAACAAGACAAATGTTCTTATGATTTGGCACAATTATTTAATATCGAATAACATTATATTTAGTAAAGAAAATATTATATAAATAATAAATGCTGACAATGCATTGTTGATAAACACCACTTTTGAAAAGCAAATCTGATTGGAACCTTTCGTAAGATCAGATACTAGAGAGGCAGATACTAGATAAGGCATTGATGACACACTTATCTTAAAAAAGAAACAATGAAAGGGTTTCGATTTTACTTTAAAAACAATTGTAAAGCATCATCCTTGTTATCTTAAAAAGACAAATATGCGTATTTAAGATAAGGAATGAGAAAAAGAACCACATGTATCACTAACGACATTTTTCCCATTGTTTATTTCTTAGAGACTCATTCAGTCAGTTAACATGCACACAAAATTCGAATAGAAACTATGTCACTTATAACACAGTTTAACTCTCCTCATTGATTTCTATTTTAAAATAAAGTTCATTATATAGGAATTCTCATTAAGTTTAGAATGTCTACGGAAATAAGGCAATAATTTAGCTGAATAAATGAACAAATATGTGGGTGCGATGGGTTTTAATGCATCAGTCCACTGGATTAGATTATTCGTTTAGTAAATGATAGAAAAAAGATGATTTTTACAAATGAAGTTTCCTTGATGAAGAATCAATTGCAATGCCATGGAGATTAACAGTAGATATGTCTTGTTGCTCTTTCCCACCTACGCGTAGCATCTTGCGTATTTGCAGATGAATTCTTTAACACAAGAATTTCGGCCCTTTTAAGAGGATCAGGTCTCAACGGTTTCCGATCGTGACCCTTCTCGGCTGACGTCCGTCTAACCTCTTGCTCTAGGGAACTCTTTCTGCACTATCCCCTTTGACTGCTGATTAACACCGGAAGTGCTGAGCGCCCTCTCGTGGATTTAATTTACCACAAATATGTTGTTATAGTTATTCATTATTGAAAACATGAGCTATTTGATTTAAAATTCTTTCACAGATTAATAAAACAAAAAATATATAAATGTATAAAATTTTGCAGATGTCAAGTTGACTAGTTGAAAAATTCTAAATTAACTTCAATGCATCTTTTCACTGAAGGATATAGTTTATGCATGTGGATTACTGGCGACAAACACCTTTTCAGACTTGAAAAAACGAGAAAAATGTTGAGAAATATTGAACATTTATAAAGAAAAGGAATATTGATACATTTGGAAGAAATTACGTGGACGTTAGATATTTTTTAAATTCTACTCTTAAACTGTAAGCGTTGCATAGTCATCAACAATTTAGAGCACATGCTGGAAGTAATTATATAAAAAAAATTAGGGTCCGGTACAGGCAGTAATAAAATTTTAGAATAAATAAACATAGGCTAATTCAAGATAAAAATTAAATTAATTAAGATTTGAATTAGAATGAGAGGTCTCACTACTTATATATATGTTGGATGCATATAATTGGAATCAGGATCTCAGCAATGACAAAATGTTGCATTGAATGCAGTTTAGCTTTAATTTAGTTTAGTTATATTAACGTCCCGTTTAAAGCAACACGAGGCCTATTTTGGGACCGACATCGTAATTTTGAACCACAGTCAGATGACGAGGACGACACCTGAAGTGGCACCCCCCTCTCCACACTACGCCACACCAGCGGGAGGACGTTTGGCCTGCTAGATTCAACGTACAAGAGACCCCCTCACACGACGGTTCTTCAGTGGAATCAAGTCTCGAACCTGAAACCCTCCGGTTCCGAAGCCGTGACCTTACCACCGGGCCACCGCGGCCCTTGCATTGATTGCAGGAATCTTGATAGTTTATTATAAATGTTGATATATGTTGATATATTGTAGTGATATTTCACCATACCTCTCCACTAAAAGGGGAAAAAATAGATATATTTTCTTTCTGTGCACAATATTGCATGATTTATAATTAGCTAATAAATGGAATGTAACACACACAAACACACAATTATTTCATTATGCAATAGTTTAGAGGAAGTAACTATTTTTTAGCAAAAAGACTAGAAAATATATCCCTGATTATGTTGTTATAATCTTCTCAAATTGAGGCTCACGAGCTAATTTCTGAAAAACTAGAAGTATAAGCAAATGCAGTCAGTTGGATAGCTGCTTATCCTTTGACTGAGATCAAAGGGAAATTTTTTTGTTATTTAAGTCACTTAAAATACTTCAAAAAATTAAGAAATCTAAATTTTTTTATAGTAATTCCAGAATCGAACAATTTTGATGTATCGACAGCTCGAATGAAAAAGTGCCACTCACCTGAATCAAAGCTGATCGAGTTTTGAAATTTCGATTTCGGACCAACCAATGTTCGTCATAAGAATGCTTTGCTCATTATTTGGCAATCTTTCTTCAGACAGTCGGTCATCGAAATAATTTAATGGCAGTAACATTCAAAACTTCATCTCTCGAATTTATTCCAAGCAAGGAATTTTTAAGTAAATATCTTATAGCAAAATTGTCTGTTCCAGTGATTCTGATGACACAGATTTGTGAAATCTCTTTGGATTAGTTCGTAGCTGGGCCATCTGATTTAAAGAAGGAAGACATTTTCTTTTGTCCATGACTATTTTTTTTCTTTGCGAATGATAGAACTTCATTCAGATGAACTACTTTTATGTTAAAATTATTTTGGTATCTGTAATTATAAGTTAATGGCTGAAAACTCTTGTCCACTAATTTTTGGTTATTTTTAACATAATCGATATTACCACTTAAAAAAAGGATAAAATGACTTTTATACATAGTTTCTGTCTACTTTAAATGCATTAGAACTAAGTTAAATAGTTTAAAGAAAATTCATTTAAAAAAATTAAAATGCAGATATATTTATTTGCGAAATTATATAAAACGGATCAGCTTTCCAGAAGTTGCCTGTGCATTGCTGGCTTTTTGAATGAATTATATTATTTATTTCGGAAACGAAAGTGTAACTTGATTTCACTTTTTAAAATAAACCAACATAGTATCTAAATTGCAATATTTTAGAGACATTTTACTAAAGTGTCCTTTAATCTACTTATTTTAGATAATTCTAGTGTTTCCTTAACCTTCATTCATTATCTATGGTAGTTTCACTATGCAATCTATGCAGTCTATGGATTGAACAAAATCTCAATATATTTAATGATAAATAATCTGTTTTTACCTTATAGCTTCTCAATAAGAATTTTTTTTGAAAAAATTTCTAATTTTAGACTACCAAATTATTTTTAAACATGGTTAATAATAATAATAAAAAAGGTTAACCACACTAAACAAAATACAAAAAATTCTCCTATTTTGTTTAAAACAATTTTTCAGCTGGAAGTATATGACTTTCTATGATTATTTAAAAATTAAGTGATGAAGTGTAAACAGAATAAACATTTTATGTATCTTCTCCAATTTCAATATTTTTTTTCATTTATAACCTATAACATCATTCTCATTTATGTATTTTATTTGTGAACCATATAAATAAATGCAAATTATCGTCTTACAAACAATGGATCATGTATTTATATAACTTAGTTATCGCAGAAAAGTTTTGGAAGCATGACTTCAGATATACTGATTTTTAATTTCTAAATAAATTTTAATATACAATCTGATGGCCAATGTTTTATTGAGATTTAACAAATAACTACATAACATAAAATTTTTGAGCTTACAAAAAGTGGTATGATATTTATTTTGCTGTAATCACATTCGTATGTTATCATCTATTTTTAAAAATGCTTCATCATTATTACAAGAGAATGATATTGTAATTTGTATCTTTCTTGATTGATTAAAGTCGCTCTCTTCCATGTGTAAGAAATAACGAATATGATGATATGCACTTAAAAATTTAAGTAGAAAACATTTTAATGTTTGAAACCATTACGATAATTCCTTATTCATTTCACTTGGAGGAAAAGTAAGTAGAAACTAAAGAGAAATAACAATGAAATAACATGCTCATATCTCCATCAATAATAAGAGTCAGCAAATTCATCTATAAAATTCCAAGCACATGTACCGATAATCAAAAGAGGTGTTGGCATTTTTAGAGAAGTGACATGGCAAAAATGTCATAAATTGCATAGTAATCCACAGGTTAGTTCGAATCTTGATTTCTTCTTCAGCATAGGTTTGAATAAGCGTTGAAAGGAAAAGAAGGGCCCCACATTTATTACTTTCCACAAGTAACCAGCGGTGAAAGAGAACAAGCAATGATTGTTAAGGCTATAGAGTGCGCGAAGTCTATTACCTTTTTGCGCGGTCTACCGCGTTGACAACGGTGCTCTCTTCTGCCGGTCTATTCAATGAGGCTGACATTATTAGGAAGGTAATGGGCCATGTCCTGACAAGGCTCCCGTCCATGGGCTCCCCTCTTTGGGGCTTCGTTCCAAACTATGTCCTTCCATCTCTCGATTTCATCAATCACAGTTTGCTCTTTTTCTCTGGTTGTCTGGAAACTTTTGAAAACAGATGTTGCTCCTGCAATACATTGAAAAAAAATATTTTTGTTCCATCTCTCAAGGCTGAAAGGACTTTGAAAGGTTTTTATATACATAAAATTTAATTTAATTCAATTTTTATTTTATTTTCTTAACTGTATTCTGAGAAAACAATAGGATAGTAATTGAAACTAGAAATATTTATTGCCCTATTTCTGGACTATTTCATTGTTTAGAGCATATGCATGCTCCTATGTGACTCCTACGGACAAAGTTTGAAGCACATTAAAGGGAATATTTCTGACAGTTTCAATTATTCGGTGACTTTTATGCTTTGCAATGGTTATGCAACCTATGGTTATAATAATTACTATTATTCTATGTGCGGACAGGATTGATGAGCCATTTAACGTTTCTTGAGTAATGCTGATCTTGGGCCTCACTTTTTTTAAAACGCTTACTACCAACTTAAAAAAAAATTATATAAGCAGTTTTATGTAACGAATTTTGATACACTGAAATAAGCAAATGTTTAATTACATATTGGTTTTTAAATTTTGGTTTGGTACATTAAAAAATACTTGACTGAAATTTAAAAATAGTTTTTAGTAAACGCAGTAAAAAAGTTACAGACTTCTTTCACCATAATCAAAATATAAAGAAACATGAAATTTTTAAAAATTTATAAAGCACTACATTTTTTTGGAATCATAAAAGGCCACCATATAGTACTGTAAATTGATAATTCAAAGTGACAGTTTTGTAAATTAATTCAAACAGTATTTGATTTTAATTTGAATAAATTATATTTCGCCACCTCTAAAAAATTAAATATTTTTCAAAATACCATAAAGGTCAGAAAGGCTCATGTCTTTTAAAACTATAAGACCCCGGCAACTACTTACTTTACATGTTTAATGATCTGGTCCATGCGGAGGATGGAACGAAATTCTTTGTTTCTATACAATTTGAATTTTACTTTGATTTATTTTGCTACTCTGCTTTAAATTTCTTTTCGAATTTATATTAGTTTCTCTTCTCTCTCACTCTCTCTCTTTTTTGTGAATGAATTTGATACTTTGCAATTGAATGAGAATTATGAAATATACCTTGTATTTTCTCTCTTTAAATAATTCATTCAGACAAATTTATTTCGATAACTTTTCTTTTCCAAAAAATACTTGTTATTTGAAAGAAGATAAAAATTTGGATTAATAAGATTAAAACCTTATTTGATTATATATATATATATATATATATATATATATATACACCTTACTTTTTTAAATGAAAATAAACATATATGCAAAAACAATTAAATCGGAAACAGGGAATACAGAAAGCAAATGTGGACAGATAATCGAAACAGAATTTATTGTTTCGGATCTTTCAAATTATTAACTTTTCTAAATTCGCAATAAGTAATTTAAAAACTCTCCTAAAATTACCGAAAGAATTAGATAAACACCAAGAAGAAATATAACAAACACTTTCAATATTTCGGATAAAATATTATACTAAACAAATAAACATATTTTTCTTCATTACATTGAATATGCAACTAAAAATAAAAGATTATTTATTGTATTTTCTGTAAATAAACTGGTTACTCAAAAAGTTATATCCCCCCGAGTTTCAAAAAAAAAAATTTTTTTTTTACTTGTGTGCTTAATCCGCATAGCAGTAATACTATGAATTTTAAGGCCCTTTATAATAGCTTGCATTTAACAAATCCCTATGTCTTCTTTGCGATTATCAGTAGCCTCTGCATAAACATAATACAAAACACTTATAAAAAATAACTAAAATTTATACACAAGAATATAATTTATAACTTATAAAAAGTGAAAGTTAAAAATCGATCAGATCGTATCTCAGCAAATTTTCATGCATCGAATCTTAATTCGTTTTTATAACTGGAATGACGTCACAGCAACTGACCTGGAATTTATTCTGAGTTTTTCGTCTTACAAGTCAATAATTTTCCTTCAGATATAGTTCTGACAAGAATCTTTTTTTTTTAATCAGTGATAAATTACTTTAGTAGTAAAAGAAAAGTTAAAATAGTTTTCTAAAAATAGATTAAGGAGTTTTACTAAGGAATTTTTACTTGAATTTCTTATCTAAATGGCACTATTACTACACACTTCACAGTATATTTAGACTCTTGCGTCCAATCAATAAATTTCTCCTTCAGAGTTGGTGACCTCAAGAGACATGTAGGGAAATAAAACTAAAATGATTGCTTACTACAACTCATAAAATTAAGGCTAAAATTTAATCAAAATCTTCTACAAAAATTGGATGCTGTTAATTTTTTTATTAGTCTTCTCAATCAGATGATCAGATTATAACCACAAATATTTCGAGTTTAATATACATCAAATCATCAACTTTTCTTCAAAACCAGCAACCTCGCAGAATCCATAAGATACATCAAGCCAAAATTATTGCTTACCATAACTCATAAAAAAGAAGCAGACAAACAAATTTGTTGCAATCAAATTTGCTATAACTCTTCCTAACTAAATAATGCCATCTCAATCAGAAAACTTCTGACCATAATTCGAATTAAATCCCTCACTTTTTCTTCAGAAACTGTGACCTCACACTAGCCTGAAGACAAATGATTTTCACCTTAATTCATAAACCTTAGAAAGTACACTCCCCAAAATAAATATGCCACGCCAGAAAAAGTCTTAAATGGCACAGAAGTGCAATAGATACAAAATATTAAATTTTGCCAGGAATTTAACATTTTTATTGAATTTATGGTGTTATCCTTAGCGATTTATTTGACAAGTAATCCTTAACAGGAGTTTAACAATATTAGAATATCGAATTTTTGTTTCAGATACTTTTTTCATAACCAATGGAAACAAAAATTTGGCACAAAACTGCATTTGTAGTCACGAAATTCCATACTAAATTTGATATATTTTGGTCAATGAGTTTTGAATTATCGCATTCCCATTTTTATAAACGTATAGACAGACAGATAATCAATACGTTGTTATATTTTGATGAAAATTTGACCGGTGTCTACGCTACAGATTTATATCTGTGTGCCAAATTTTATCTATCCTGCTCTCTTCGTTTGGTAGTTATTGTGTTAATTCATCTTCGAACAGTTGAATAGATGGACTTCTTCTAAACGGATTTGACTCAAAATTTATAACTGCAAGTTTTGCGTAAAGATCATGTTCTAAGTTTCTGCCGTTTAGCTGAAATTTTTGTCACAGACAGACAGATGAACATTTTCCAAAAATGCATTTTTCGAAATCAAGGTCTAAAACATGGGGACTCATTAATATATCGAGTTCGAATTTTTTGATGACTTCTGTAATTTCTCAGTGCTTCGTATATAAGAAAGTAAAAAAAAAAAGTTAAAAATTAATGAATAATTTGATTATAAATTTACTTTTATGATTTTTTTAAAACATTTCTTAATCAAATAATATTAAAAGCAGAAACTTCTGCCCATTTTGTAGATTGCATCAAGGAAATTACCATTTTTCCTTCAGAAACCACCAACATCACGCGAGCCTGAAGTAGACAAATCAATCCGAAACGACTCCTTACCACAACTCATAAATAAGCGCCAAAAGATGAACTCGGTTCTGGGTCCCTTACGGGGGTGCTATCATCAGCCCATTCGTCTTCTGTATTTTTCTCAACCCCCCTCTTCGGTTTCGCTCTCTGAAATCAGGCCTTTGTCGGCTTCCTCGCGTTTTATTAACCCTTGGTAAAGGGGTGTTGGCTGTGCCGCAAATTAGACAAGGTGGCGGACGCAAGAACGTCGCCGACGGCTGCGCACATCCGGTCAGGCACAGACGGATGTTCGACCTCGCGTTACGCTGTCTACATTTCGGAAGAAGACCGTGTCTTCCACGCTTTAATTAACGTTCCATTAATACATCAATTATCTCTAATTAATTACAGGATCAAATCTGTTTCCAATCTTTTTTTTCTTTTTTCTTGCTGGTTTCTTTCCTCAACAAATTTTTCCAAACACATTTTTTTAATGGCTGTCTGACTTCGTCAAGTAGGGAAAGGCATATAGGAAGGTTCTTTTGGAAAACTTATACCAATTTTTTCACGAACATGTGATTTTTTTAAAAATGGTTGTCTAGGTTTTATTGAAAAGAAAAGTTAAAGAAGTTTTTTCCATAGATTCTTTTAGCTGAATAATAATTTTTACAGCATCATCGTTTAACAGTGATGCCAACAAAGACTTGCAGGTGAAATGTGTAAAAACGTATACTTATTTTTGAATTCATGCTAATAATTAGTTTCATAATTTCTTGAAACATATAAATTTATCACTATGATCTAAAAAAAATCAATCTTGGTGTTTTGCTAAAGACTTTTCACTTAATAGATTGTGTTTTGATTAATTTAATTTTTTTTTCTTTCTAAATTTTTTTCTTATTTTTTTTTCTTTCTTTTTTTTTTACTTGTACATCTAATCTGTTATCTGTTTTACACCTTTTATTACCTAATTAGATAACTCCGTAAATTTCAACAAAGCACGGTTTTTCTGTTTCAATTAAAAATCGATAAAAACTGATAAAATATTTTAGGATTATGAGTAATTTCTGTTCGAGTAATTTCTTATTAGGATGATTTAATATTAGCTTATAAGTTTGAGAAGTGATAATTTGATTGCATGATGGCAAATTTATTAAATATCTTTCTTTAGATAAAATCAGATTTTGTGTCTCAATTATGACATAAAATTAGCATATTATGTCTTTATAATCAATAATTAGATTAAATTTTTTTAACTGAACTAATTAATGAACAACAGATAATTTATGGCGTTTAGTTGATGAACTTTCCAGAAATTTGACTATGATTAAATTTTTCTTATTTTTTATTTTAACCGGATCCGTGCAAATAATCATTTATCCAGAAACGCGCTTAAAAAGTTCACTTGAATGGAGAATGTTTACTGATCCTTTGCAAGAGTTTAAAAAAAAAACTCTTAGATTATTGAAATTTCTAGAATTTTTAGAAAATGAACTTAGTACAGTAAACTTCTAAGAAAGTGTTTTGTTGAAGGTAATTGCCCTTAAAAACAATGGAATATGAATTTGATTCCTTTAGAAAAAATCATCCAATATCACTTTAAAACTTGGCAATTTTAATTGAAAAAAAATGCAGTTTTTATGAGTCTGATGTCAATTATAGTAACTCAATATATATCGTCTAGAAATCAGGAATTATCACAAAGATAAATTTTTTATATCGTGGGAAAGGAAAATTAATAATAAGCAAATAATTTTTGATTTATAAGTCTCAAAATGATCCCGCTCCATGAAATCCAAAAGCCTGTATAGAGTTTGATAAGCATGATATTTTTGATACATCAATGAGATAAAACACGAAATAGAAGTGGATTTAAGAATTATAATAATATTTTCATTCGGAGAAAAACTGAAATCTTATCTGCTTCCTTATAATACGAATTTTAGAAAACAAAATGCAATAAGTAACTAATGAAATTTTAAGAGAAATAAAAATGTTAATTGTATAAATTCCAGCTCCAAATTTTGCAATTCATCTGTCATATTTAAAAAAAAGAAATCTTTCTTTTTAGTATTTTTTATTGTTTTCAGCTATATATTATCTAAATTTTAGATCTTCGTGACATTCCTTCCTTTCATTATAGCTGTCATGATATTCGTTTTTTCATTTATCAGACCTTTCATCACAGATTAGAAAGACTGTCGTGATTTATGGAATCCTTATCTCTTAATATTCTGATAAGTGTGGTGGCTTATATAATTTCCTGTAGTGTGATTGTATTTGAAGTAACTTTCTTTCTTCTTCTTCTTTTTCTTTCTTTTTCCAATCCCTCATTTGCTCATTATTAACCAGAAATATAAGAATAATCTTCAAGAAAATTTAACGGATCCTTAAGCAGGGACGATGTACTTCGAAATAAATGAGCTACTGTTTTAGTTTCGAGGTGCGGCGATTTATGCATTTCTTGATGCGCTATCGTTGCGCTACTGTACTTACACGGCATAATCATAAGTGGAAAAGAGTTTAGATAAATGGGGATCGAACCAGGGTCGAATAACGAATTAGGCGTAATAGGAAATTTGCCTAAGGGCTCCATAACTTTTGTAGGGGCCCTTTGATTTCGAGATTTTTTTGAAGCCATTTGAAAGCTATTTAATATTAGTCTTTCATTTAATTATAAAGGCAATGAAATCGAATTTATCCAAACTACAATGAAGTATTATTTGGAGGAACCACATTCTAATAATATCCTTTATTAATTACCGTTTGAAAATTTAAATTATTTTCCAATTCTAAAATAATTGTGCTTTAATATTTTTTTTTT
>JAPMOQ010034295.1:184040-211734 GCA_026543055.1 Argiope trifasciata
TTTTGACCATTGTCCACCGATGCCTCACAGAAAAAATCCCTTATTTTGAATCCTTGCCTGAGGGTGACCCTTGAGAAAGTCTTCAGGCCGGATTCTTTTTAAATTTTAAATTTAAATTTTGGTCTTGTTCGAATTCGAAGTATTTGGTTCAGTTTCCATAGTTGGTTTCGTTTTCTCTTGTATTGCTAAGTTATGTGATTCATCAGTATTTTAGTAGTAGCTGCATTCGCGCACACTAAATACTATGATTGCCTTTTAAATTTTAAATTTAAATTTTGGTCTTGTTCGAGTCCGAGATAGTTTTAAATTAAGTTTCCATAATTAGTTTCGTTTTCTCTTATATTGCTAATTTATGTGATTCATCAGTATTTTAGTAGTAGCTGCATTCGCGCTCACTAAATACTATGATTGCCTTTTAATTTTAAATTTAAATTTTGGTCTTGTTTGAGTCCGAGATAGTTTTAAGTTAAGTTTCCATAATTAGTTTCGTTTTCTCTTATATAGCTAATTTATATATATATATATTCTGCATATTAAATTTTACATTTCGTAAAATAAAAAAAAATTTATGAACGCGCGTTTTATACTCAAATTGGCACAAAATTATGATTTTAATAACAAGATGATTGAATAAATTTATTATTTAAGTCCTTGCGCCTTTGAATTAGAGTGTTTTTATTCTTCGGAAAG
This sequence comes from Argiope trifasciata, assembly GCA_026543055.1. NCBI lineage: Eukaryota > Metazoa > Arthropoda > Arachnida > Araneae > Araneidae > Argiope > Argiope trifasciata. Next base: position 184,731 of record JAPMOQ010034295.1, read on the forward strand.
TACAGACCAATTGACAATCAACTCTGACGATTCGGTTCAAAAATTGAGATGCAATTCATGTACTAAATTTTATGAATGGATGATAATTATGAATGTTTACTCGGGTAACAGGACAGACAAAAATCCTTTCATTTAATTAAGTTTCGAATTTGATAGAAATCTACAAATGTGATGTAAAGACTTCATAAAAATATTTCACCCGTTAAACTCAAAGTATTTTTGAATAACTGTGTTTACAAGCAAATAGATATAATTCGAAAAATGTGTATTTCTAACTTGTAGAATTCTAAAGCACGGAGACACGACACAATCAAGAAATCAAATTCTTTAATGATTACAATATTTTCTATTTGTATATTTGTCACATGATAAAATAAAAAAGGAATTAGTTTAGATGATATGTTACTAGAAAATTAACTAATTATAGTTATATATTACCAATGATCACTGCTACAAAAGAATATTATAATTTAATCTTTGCAATTATTCAAAGCAAGCTTTGTGATCAGTTTGTCTGCACTAACTACTGACATTTTAAGCTATTAAAATCTCAATATGGAAGGAATTTTTATAATAACACCTTGTTACATAAAAAGACTGAAAAAAACGTGAGCTCAATTCATGCACATTGAGAAGTATAGTATACTTCAAAATAAAAGCTGAAATGAAAATCCTACTTAATGAACTAAATCAATGAAATGAATGTCCGAAGGAAGCAGTTTATCTTAATTTTAACACTGCCAAAAGCAAATTAGGAAATGTTTTGTGGCTGAACTCGAATTACATCAGAACATTAAAAATACTTTTTCAGATAGTGTGTATCGAATTTTATTTTAAAAATGTTAAAAATAATAGAGTATTGAGCGAAATCGTAATCATAATTAAAAATGAAATATTTTATGAAATATAAAAATTTCAAATAATAGTTCTGTAAAATTTGAACAATTTCCATAACCAAGTAATTCATGGTGTTTTTTTTTTCTAGGTTAACCTTTCTGTTAGACTCCCTTTCCTGCTGTCTAGATTTCATTTATACCTTTTTGCCTCTGATTGGATATAGGTTCGATGACACGTCGAGACCTTTTCCAGGTATTTCTAAAAACAATTTGAAGCTCCATTTACAATCCAAATATCGAATTAAATTACAATACTATTAAAGTATTGTTTTAAATTAAATTTTTTTGAATACTACTAAAATTACAAATAATTACCTTCATTTAAATTAGTACAATTAAATAAATAATTGTTTGCCTTTTAAAATGGTAAAAAAAATCATTTTCATGATTTTGATTTTATTCTTTTTGTTATAATTAACTTAAAGGTTTTTGGGGGAAAACTGAGCAAAACTAGCAAAGTTTTGATTAATTTTTGTTTCATATTGAAATACCTTAAAAATTTTGAAAATTTAAAATTGAGGAATGGCACATGCAAATTTTAATCGCTTTTGTATACAGAAGGAAGTGTGCTTTGACGTGTAAACAAATAGACATTTGTATTTTCTGTTTTATACAATATATTCAATAATTAAACAGCCTTGTCAGACCTACTTATGCAAATAATTATCATCAAGAATCTTAAAAATTTCTGGTAGCATATTTCAAATTCTGTTTAAATGCTTGATGTAATATGCAATACAAAATTAAACAGATTTCAATTTCTTTCACAATATACTATTCACAAAGCAATAATTGATTTTGAAAAACAAAACATTAGAATTTTTCTATTAATATTTGCGCAAGAAACGGAATCTCGAAATATATAATTCGAAGATGATTTCTCATTGCATAATTGTATTGAGTCTAAGCATAATGACATTTCTGGTCAAAACAAAACGTCATTTATATTAATGTAAATAAAAAAGGCCTTAATGAACGAATTTTAATGAAATTTTCGCAATGTTTATTGAAGACCACTGAAGCGATTCCAATAAATTTAGTTATTGAAATCGCTGATTCGCAGAATGATCTTCCCAATTCATTTTAATTGAATTAAAAGGTCATTCTTGAAATTTTAAAAATAAATTTCAGAAATCTTGATTAAACAAATTTAGTTTTATAGAATATTGGTTATTTTTTAACTGAAAGAGCTCATTTTATTCAGCTCATTAAGCTTCGACAATTAGTATTAATACTTTAAATAAAAAAAAGGATTTAAAAATTCAGTTTGTCTTCCATAAATGCGAAGTAATGAATCGATAAAAATCGAAATTTTTAAAATAGATGTTAGAAATCCTAATTAAAAAACAATTTTGGTTTTTATTGACTGTTGGTTATTGTTTTCTGGGAGGCTCATTTATATGCACGTTTTTTCTAGTATAGGCTGGGTTTGGAATGGAAAGCAAATAATAGAATTTTAAATTAAAAGAAAGATGAAAAAGCTAATGATAGAATTGTAAATTTAAAAAATGGTGATTTAAAAATTCAATCAACCTTCTGAGAGCAAGAGATAAGGAATCGACGATTTTTTTAAATCAATATATTGACATCGTATTTATATTGAAAAATAGACAATAAAAGTTTTTAGATTATGAAAGTTCATCGATTATATGTACAATTTTTCAACAATTTAATTTACACTGCGTTGGATACAATTGCTAATGGGATTTCATAGTATAAACTTTAAAATTTTCATTTTTGTCTTTAGTATTTTCTTTAAATTTCTGATTTAAAATTTGTTAATATATATTATTATTTCGTCAATCTCCATTAATAATAAAAGAAAATGCGCAAGACTATATGTGTTTACTTATGTATCCGTATATGTATGTGAGTATACCTCTTTCTTTCGTTGTTTTCATTCTACAAGACAAAACGTTTGAAATAAAATTGCCCGATTTACCATAAATATGCTTGCAAAAAACGGAGTGCGCATTCTAGAGTGATATTTGTAAAATTATAAATAGCATTTTGATTAATAAAAAATACAGCATGATATTAATTTTTTTTCGATTGAGATTCTGAAATTTTACAGCACATAATTGATTTTCGCATCAAAATTGTTTTTTTATGAAAATTAATTTGATTATTAAAATAATTAAAAACACTTTTGAATATGAGTTACAACATTAACTTTTATTTTTGTGAAAAATTAAACATTTTCCTTTTTTTAAAAATCAAATATTTATTTTACGTGATTTTCTTCTTATATCGAATGCTAAGAAAGAAGGAAAGGTACTGCTATTTGTCTGCGGAGTCTTACCAACTTGACGTCGAGACTACGCTCTGGAATACCAGGCCAAATTGAAACGTATGGTTTAATTAAATGTAATTTAAATGCTTGCTGATTCCAAATTTTTTGTCACACTGAATGTATGCGTTGTGCGAAATATATTTTTACATCACATTATGGAAGATGGTAATATTTAATTTGTGCTACTTGTGAGTCTCCAAGAATTTACTAAGTTCTGAATATTTGTAAAAGCTTGCTAATATAGAGTAATAGCAATCTGCAGAATGAAACGATGCAATAATATTGTTCCAAATATAATACTATAATTAACACGAAAATGAAAACTGGTATATATTCAAAAATACTTTACAACAAGCTTTTCATTCACATAATCCATGCACATATTGCATTCTCTTTTGTATGCATCAAAGGACAAAATACAATTACAGACACATAATACATATTCATGGTAAAAAACGAAACGAAAATCAACCCAAAAAACTTGACCTAAGCCCATTACATTTCGCACATCCTTTTTTTTCAAACCCGTGAATAATCGATGAGGGAGTCTCATAACTTACACTTCACTTGTTCACTCTCGCAGGACTCAATTTTACACGCGCCTCCAAAACCACCGCAGGTGCAATAAGGGGAGGGGATGAACACATTTGACCCATCTTTGCTTTTCATTTTTATACCGTTCCTTTTTTTTTAAAATCTTATACCGGAAAAGTTTTCGTTCCGAATGCAAAGAAAAAAAAATTAACCGAGGGGAGATATCGAACTAATGTTGCGGAAAATGAACATTTATGATTGATTCGCTAATTGTTGTCCTTTCTGGCTGCATATCTTTGAGTTAACCGCGCATGGGGAAATGTGAGGATGTATTTGCATCGTGAAAGTGCGGTTCGATTTGCGAGTTTTGTGTAACGTATGCTTCTTTTCGAAAGCGTTGCGCATGCCGAATTTGGGGAAAGATTGATGATAGCTTGATTTTGGATTTTATGAAATTAGTATCAAGAAGGGATAGAGCATGAAAGTTGTTTTTCTGAATCCTAACTATGAAAGCGCAAAAATTCATGACGTAATATAACGATTATAAATATTAATTAACTTGGGCAGGAAATTTCATTGTCAGTTTCAATAATTTAACCATGCCTTTCAATTAATTTTGGGATTTAAGAAATTATTATAAAATATTTATTGGTTTGTAAATGATATCAAAAAATAAGAGAAGTAAAAACTTTAGTCAACCAAGCGCATCACAATCTAAAAAACAGAATGTATTGATAAAAGATCATTATTTTGTGATATGAGGGACAAAAAATCTATTTCAAGAAAAATCAAAATAAATTATCCAAAACATTACTACAATTATCCAAATTATCTAAAAAATATTTGAGAATATATCAAATATATTTTTTAAAAAAAGATTGAATTGCTAAATAAAAATAAGTTTTATCAAAACATAATTAATATTAAAAATGACATCCTATTTTTTTATGTGTCAAAGGATATTATTAATCTGATTCTAGTTCTATACTCTAGTTAACAGATTTATTTTAGTTGTTTTCTACATGATTTTTTTTAATGTGCTTCACGTTTGGACCTACTTCAAACTATAAAGTGCTACTTTCATTTTTAACGATTAAAATGAGTAGACGACTTTCACTGAGGGAGGTCTAATGTTGTTTTAAAAAGACTTAAGCTCTTTATTTATTTATTGATGGATTATCAAAGACATAAAAATAGTTGAGTTATCATATTATTATGTTTCTGATTTCACAGGATAATAATTTGGAGGAATTATTCTTGAAATAATAGTTATTGGCCGGATTTTCATTATAATTAATGAAAGATATGTAAAAAAAGAAATTACAATTATTTCTAACACTTAAAGCAAATAATTCTCGATACAATAAATTTGTTAAAAAAAAAGCTTATTTAATGTTTTTGTCTAACACAAATTGTGGTTAAATTACATAAACAGTTCTTATTTACATAATTCATTTTTTTTTCCGTTCCTTTTTTTTAAATCTTATACCTGAGAAGTTTTCGTTCCGAATGCAAAGAAATAGGTTCGATAGCTAAGGTTAAATAAGCTACAGGTTTGAAATTGAAATAGATGATAACGAATCGCGATTCTATAGCAGGAATCGAGTGGATGGATCTAAACTGACTGATTACTTTATGATTTTTACTGTGCTCTCACAAGTTCCTCTATAAAGTCTTAGTTTTGAGATTTTTGTCAGTTTATCATGGTGAATTGTATTAGAAAATTCATTTTAGTAATCTCCATCTTAAGCTTTATTAAAGAAAGTGAATATAATCCATTTAAAACAATTAGATGGAAATAACAAATCACTCATTCTACCCAAACTTAGTGTAAAATTTTTTAGCACTTACTTGCTTTCCTTTACTTTAGAGATACCTGATAGGTAACTAATTAGTTTATTAGGAATTATTTTACTATTCGCACTGTGTTATTCATGTTTTTTTTATTTCTCAGCAACCTTACATTTACCCTTGTATTCATATATGCATGCATGTTATGATATTAAAACCCGTTATTTAGCTGTTACGATATTTACAGATTATTATCAATTATTTTAATAAATAATATTGTTGTTAGTAAAAATCGTTATTGTTAATAAAAAATTATTATTTCTAATAAAATATTATTATTGTTAATAAAAGACAGATTAATAAATTGTCAATAAAGCTCACCGATATTGTATTTGCTTTCATATCATTGTTATATCGAAGATAATTCAAGTTTTCATATCCGGTATTCCAAAGGTGATATCAATGCTTTGAAATTTATCCATGAAAATCCCCTGAAATAAACTGAGATTAAATAGGAAAGAGGAAATACTTATTTTTTATTGAGAATATGAAGAAAATTTACACATTTTTGAATTAAAACAAAACTGTAAATGAAAAATATGGCAAAAATAAATATCGGACAAGAATAGAGGGAGGGAAAAAGAAGACAGATACGTAGACGGAGAGAGAAATAGATAAAAAATTGCGTCGAAAGAGAAATTCCAGTAAGAGTTTTCTTTTTTTTTCTTTACTTGCCAAATCCACTATATAGTAATATAGTCCGAAAATTATGGGTAATCCCTTACAAACAAACAATAGTATCAGAAGATAATTACCCCAAACAACTTCTGTTAAATATTATAAAGCCTATGCTTTGTTATAGAAACAATCGATCAAATTTTCGCAGAACTAATAACTTTTTAATATACTGATGACATATAAGATGATATATTAGAATGTCAACATAAAATTTCTCAAAAATATGTGCAGTTGTGATGGGCTGAAAAAGCAATGAAATGTATATTGTACTTATTTGTAAATGTAATTAAGTATGTCAGAATAATTTGCTATAGTTTTATATAAGGAAATTATTCATAATGCAATTCTCCATTTAAAATAAAAAATCAAATTCATGTTAAACCTTCTAAAGTAAATATGTGCTTATTGTTTCGTCATAAATGAGTATTTTATAATATTTTCTGTCATGACATGTAAAAACAATATTTCTAGATAACACTGTGTTTGGAGATTGTTTAACCCACCGTCGTTATTTAGAAATGAATAAAATTGATTTTATTCATTTCTAAATAATGGTATTGTGTTACTGATTTTATTCATTTTTTCATTCATTTCAGCGTTGATTGAATCCACCACAATTCTTCACTTTTAAGTTCCAATTATAAATTTAGTTTATTGATTCAATAAATTATTATATTCAAGATAATTTTTTTAAAAAAACCAATCATTTTCAGATTAAATTCATCATTTCTTCCCTAACTTCAACGTAAATCATCAATTTAATTTGAGGTCATTCATCAAAATCTCATGAATACATTTAGAAAAAGAAGGACTCAGCAGAAATGATTAATTTGTTAATAAATCTTTGAAGTACCCCCCTCCCCCCCGATCGAAGTATCGAAAGCTCATTCACCCCCACCCATTCCATCTCCCTTTTGTAAAGTCCTAAAACACCGAGTGAAATCTCCGGTGCTACTTTTAAATGGTCAAGCATGCGTACGAGCCGAGTCTCCTGTCAGACATCATAACATCCTCCATCCCATGTCAGATCATCCGCTTCAACTAGCCACAGCTATGCACGGAAATTAATGACTTTGGGCCGGGGTTGCACCAAAGACTTTACCTTTTCCCTCGCCACTTTTGTGCGTTAATTACGTACGCTCGGAATGGCATCAGAGACCTTTTGGGGATAATGGGTTCCGAGCACCGTGTAATGTGTAGTGGGGGAGTTAAGCTCGGCAAGCAGGGAAGTTACATTACCCACTTTTATGCATGGCTTAGCATCTCGGCTCGCGTTTACACTTTGGGAAATTAAGCACATTGTCGAAAGAGATTTTAAAGGGGGTGGGGGGTATGATTCCCTGACTCGAAGGTTATTGATGACTGTCATTAACCGTGTGGTCCCCTTCTTCGGTTGGCTGTAGAATGGCCGGAATGGAAAGATCGAGCCTAATGACGTGATTGGAGGAATTCTTCGGTGCTACCATCACTTAAGCTATGGATAGAGAGTTTGTGTTGATAGATGGATTCACAGGCTATAAAAGCCTTGACATTTCTTGGCTTTAAATGTCGGAATTTGAAAAGTGGCTTGCTTCATATGAGTTTTTAAAATCTCAGAAAATAGCTGAATTTTTTCTCAATTCTTTCTGGGAAATAAATCGTTTGTTAAAATGATTTCTATTATGAATATTTTTGTTGAAATTATATTAGTAAATATTAGTATAGTAAATTTTCCGCTTTATCAATCATCAGCCGTTTTCGGTCACCAGCTTAGTTTTCACCTGAGTTATTGATTTTCTTGACTGCTAATTAATATGAATGGCATTTATTAAAATTTCATCATAGTTTTTGTCAGGATTAAGGTACAGGATTTTAATATAATAAAACCATTACAGATTATTTCAAACTCAAATTAATAACATACACTTTCTAATCTATATTACAATAAATTATATTACAAAATAAATCTTAAAATACTCATGATCTCGAATTTATGATCAAAGAGCGAAATTTTTAAAATTAAATGTATCAAGCAATTGAATGATGATGTCTTGTACATGTTAGCACGAAAAAGGGATGCTTCTGTGGGTAAAGATCCCCTGGCACCCAAAGGCAGAAGTCGGACTTCAAGCTCAAATGAAGGTGACGCACACATTCACTTGCACAATACCTTTTTACAGGGGTCTCATTCATACATCTCACAGGGGGAAACACGGGGGAAAAACAGCCATGTCTGAACCAGGACTCGTACACGGGAAGCCCAGATCACGTACCCAAACCAGGATACAGGCAAGTAGTTGAATGAAGAGATTAAATTAATTTGAATTTCAAAATAAAATTGAAAATATTGTTAAAATTATTATTTGGAATTTCTAAAATATTGTGTGAAAAAAATATTTTTAACATTAAAAACGCAATTTAAAAAAAAATTCTTAAGATGGTAAGAAAAACATTTTTATAAGATAATATTTTGAGAAAATGCAGTTAAAAAAACCTTAAGAAACATGTTACATTTTTAATTTAATTATATTTTCATAAATTTTTGGATTTCGAAAGGTGGCAGTAGCTTTTATCTTGAAGAGCACGCTCGAAAAATTTCATAACAATTGATAATTTGTGTAAAATAGTACATATACGGTTGCTTATATGTGCATACAGATAATGATAGGCTAAAAATTAACAGCTACTTAGCAAGAAATGGGATAATTTGACACATAACATATTTTGTAGATAAATGAATAGATTCAGAATGAGAAGAAAAAAAGGAAACTGAAATACTGAAATAAGCAAATCGTGCCAAAGCTGAGGTAAAATCCACTATACAGAAAACCATATTAGTTGAGGGTTGGTTTTATTGTTTATTTATCTAATTAATTTTATGGACAAAGGCTCTTGATATTGGAGAAGAGTGTTAGTCAAAGCCACATCAAAGCATTATGGTAGAAAACGTTTACTCCAATACATGGAGATAAATTGAATTTTTGGAGGGTCTTCAGAGGAAACTGGCCCACATTTGTATTTCACTTGGAACAACAGTTGGAAAAATCTTCAGAAATCTTTTTTTTTCTTAAATCGTTTACTTTCTTTATATTAATTAAATATCTGCTAAGGCATTTAAAATTCAGAGAATCTATTTTGTTCTTACATTTCTTATAATATTTAATATGAATCGTTTTATGATTGAAATATTCGATGAAATCTATTGAATTAGGTTTATATTAAGGATTATTCTTTCATATTATTTTTCATTCTAAAAAAAAAAGAATTAGTATCGTTGTTGCCAGCATTTTTCAATATTTCATTTATTTAAGTTAATAACTTCGGTTATAGACCAGTTTACTTCTTATATACATAAAGAAAGTATAGATATTAAATTGCTAAAATAATTGCAATATAAGAAAAGTTTTGTGGAAAGGAATTTTCTATTAAAAGAAATGGGATTGCTATGTATTTACAGAAATGATATTCATTGCTATACAGTTAGATAATCAATCCTAAATAAAAAAAATGCAAATTACAAAATTGCGTCAATTTTCTTTTTTTTTTCTTTTAGAATTTAAAGACAAAGAATTGTAAATTTTGTAACTATGCATTCTTGGAAAAGTTGAACACATGGTTGAATAAATTTATTAAAGCTAACAATCTTTCTTCTGTGTAATGACTGATTAAATGCTGTGTAGAGGGAGATAAACTTTCATTCAACAATGATACATGAAATAAAACCAATAGACATTCATGTAATAAATATAATTCATGCAGGTAATAATTTCTTATAATTAATTATAGGTAATTTCCAGAATATCCCTGTATGCATGTTTCAACATTTTATATCCGTGAGAGCTAATATACTCAGTGTTGCTCGGAATTAATACCCTTTTGTGCATAATGATATAAATAGAGAAATTATTTTCATATAAAATAATAATACAAATTCCTTTTTAAAATGAGTATATTAAAAAAAAAAAAAAATAGAAATAGTAGTAGAATAGTTTAAAGTCCTAGCGTTTTCCGAAGGAGTACTCGCCTTATTTCTCATTTTTAAATAATTTTCGGTAAGTCTTCTAAAGAATTAATAAAAATTGTACATGCATGAAACTAGTAACGAAGAAAAAATGAGACATAAAAATTTTAATTTCATGATGGCTTGGATTTTTTTTCGATGTTCCCTAGAAAGAATGGCAAAATATTGATATTCTCATAGACTGAAAGAGATGTTCATCTATCCTATCGATGCACACCTGTTCCATCTGCCCGCAAAGACTTCGCATTTCATGCTTCCTTTTCAGCGAATAACTAATGCTTATTTTTAAACATTATTACATAAAATAGTTAAAATTGGCAAAAAATATGTATTAAAATAAAATAGAAGTTAAAAAAAACATCAGTAAAATAATTCAAATTTAGCATTAATTTTTAAAATCAACAACAATTGCAAAAAATTTCTGAAAAATTTTGACTTTTAAGCTGGTTTTAAAATATTTCTTCTGAAGTTATTGCTGAAAAATGGTAACATTTCCGTTGATTTTCAATTAATTACATATTCAATTAACTTTTGCACTTTGAAAAATTGGCAGTTCTCTTTTTCTTTCTTTTGTCTAAGTGAATAAGTGTGCAAAATTTGGTTAAAAGTGATCCAGTCGTTTAGGAGCACATATATATACAAAAAACCATCAATATTTTTTAAATTTATATTAAGGCTTCTCTCAAAAATAAAACTGCTAACTTTAAAACCTTTCAGTTATCATAAAAAACAATCAATATAATTATTTAAAAATCTGATAATCCATAGATGATTATTTAAAAAAATGCAATAATACTAACTAAAAGATAGTATTTTATTCTTTTTTATTAGAATTAAAATATTGAAATTTTCTTGGATTTATCGACGACATTTTACAAGATACTCATGAAACTGAACTTCAAGGATTCTCGAACCATCATAATCCGTCCCTCCACAACGTTATCTTTTGTACAAAAGAAAACACATTACAAGGAAATTATGACAATTATATGAAATATATTTATTTCGTAAAAAGAATATTAATTGCCATTTTCGAACATCACTGATACAGGGGATCACTGTACCTTGTTGAGTCTGAGTAATTTATTTTACCATAATATTAAATTTACTGCCAGTTCCTAATACCATAGGTATATTTAAAAGTGTCTTCAAAAGTCCGAACTCAGATCTTAGAGATGATCTCGAGATGACTCAGTTGCCTCGGCTCCTTACATTACAAAACACTCAGAAACTAATCATTTTGGTCCTTTTATCAGATAGGTGCGGAAACTGATGCGCCATAAAACCGTTTATAGTCGAACTTGACCAACCCGCCAAACTCCCTAAATGGATCTTGGATAGTAAAAATTTAATTTATTGGTCCTCCTAAACAGCTTTTAAACGCCATGATTTACAACCCAGAGGCTGAGACAGGACTGTGGCAAGACGGAGAGATAGCCTCGTACTTTCGTATTTTTCTTAATACTAATTAGAGACACAGACGAACCGACCACACAGTTAGGCGTACAAAGGATGCTCTGAAGGTGAGATAAGCCAAAAGAACTCCGATTCTTTTCTTTATTTCCCAACCGTTAAACGAGAACAGGGTTGCCATATTGGCCTCCTCAGGGCCAAATTTTGGATAACTGAAGTTTGCAATATCTTCCATTCAAAATGGAATACACCAATCTCTCTTTTTCGCCATTAATTTTAAAAAAAATTCTTTTTTTACCCCATCTTCTTTTATATTATGTTTATGCGGTATCAGTGGCGACTCTAGACAGTTTGTTTCTGAAGCAATTTCCAACTGATTCTTATTTAACTTTTTAAACTGAAAGAGTGGTTTTTGAATGTTACAGAAAAAAAGCGCCTTTGAGTTTAATCAAAGAATATTTAAAATAATAAATAATTGTAATCGAAATGCAGTTTTCTAAACAGCGTTTTGACTGGTTGTTTCTCATTGTCTAGCGATTTTTTTGATGTTATAACTTTCTTTACAGCGCATTTTTTTTTTTGTTACTGTTGAAATAATGATTTACTTGCGTTCCCGCTATCGTATTTTCTTTGGGGGAATCGGGAAGAATGGAGGACTGTTTTTTTGCGTTCTCGTTTTCACCTACGTTTTAACTACATTAAATTCTGCTTATTCCACATTCTATTCACATTTATCTAATTTATTTATCCTTTAGAAATTTAGGTATGAATTTTCCCTTCTGATTTTAATGCGATTTACAACATTTTGATCATATGAAGCTGTAAAGGGATAAATAATTCATGAATAATCTTTTTTGTTCTATTTATTATTTTCGAAAGCACTTTTTTTCTTTCAAAAATTTTTCAACACTTTTGATACAGAGCTCCTAAAAGGAACTCTGTATCAAAAGGCCTTATCTCAGATACATAAACCAGAGTAGAAACGAGAATCAAAATCTACAATGTGTAATGAATTTTTATTAATTGAAATCATAAGTATATATTTAAAATTATAAAATATAGTGTAATTATAAAAAATTAAAAAATTATAAAAGTCCTTGTTACTAAAAAATTGAATTTTTCTTTAACAACTCATTTATGCAAAAACTGTTTTCGTATACTACTCTATTCTACTTCGTATACTATTCTATTTCGTATACTACCGGTTATTCTCTATTACTTATTTACCAAAACTCTTTCTAAGAAAGTAGGAGAGGGGGGGGGAGATTAGATCCTTATTCACGAATTTAGAAGGATGCTCTAACGCACATTGTGTGACAAAGTTATTGTAGTTATTCACATCGTATGAGCATTATTCACAAATCAATGACATTTTCTATTAATATAAATTATCATGATCACCAGAACAAGTTATTGTGCTTTGTCTTTCAGGTGGTACCTTTGACTAATAAATATAATTGTTTATTTCCTTTTTTTCAGGGATTTCGATTGAAGCAATATCAATTCATTTTTTTAATGTCCTTAAATCGTATTGAAATATTTAAAAAAAATGCCTTTGTCGAATTTTTTGAATAAAAATTTTTCAAAAAAAAAAAGCTAGAAGGTTGTTTAGTGAGAAATTTGATTAATAATACCTTGGTTGTGAATTAGAATGAATTAATTTAAAATATAATATAATTGTACAATTAATGAATATAATTAATTATATAATAATTTAATTAAAATATAATATAAAATTTAACTATTATAATATAATAGTTAAAATATAATATCAAAATATTCTGAAAAGAAGTAAAACTGCGAAGTTCCTTTCAAAATAGATTTCCTGTTTTTCAAAATGGGACTTAAGAATAACGAAACTAAAGTAAACTTGAAGAAAAACCGAAAAAGAAAATGCAACCAATACCTATGTTGATTTGCATCCAAAAGTTAAAGAGGATGAAAAGAATATTTATTGTAGTATGAAATCAAATAAATATATTTTCAGCATCGTATATCTATCTATATATATATAGTTTTAAATGATGTTTGTACAATATTGAAGATAAATATAGTATAATCTGATTAGTTTTATTTTTATTAAAAATGTAGTTAAAAGCCAAAACTTTTTCTTACTTACTTTTTATCACTTATTGCTCAGGAAGAAACTACACTAATTTAGTAATTTCAGATCCATTGGTCTACATTGTGCTAATTTTAGAACATTCTTAATCATACATATCATAATTAACATATAGTATATTGCTTTATAAACATTATCGTCTAAAAATATATTGGTGTAAGGAGAATTTCCACAAAAGCATCTTTAAAGTTTTTTTCATAGCAATTTCTATTCATAATCAATGTATCAATGTTCATTAAAAATTTAGCCAAATTTGAGAAATGACCCTTGGATACAGATATTAAACTGCCCTACCGTGTTAACTGAGCTCATGGTTTGCTGTTCAGATGTCATTGTTTTTCATGATATACCATTTTATTAGACAACTTTTTATAAGAGAAATAAAATCGTATTTCACTCAATCAATCAAATTTTAGCTTTATCTTTAAGTGCATTTTGGCATGACTTTTCGTTGCTGATCCAGCAACCCCGAAAAGTTTTATTTATTTTTTATCTCTCGCCAAAGAATGTCTTGGAAAAGGCCCATGCATGTACGCTAGGCGAAACGAAACAAAAGGTCTTGTCGAAGTGCGAGTCTTATCTGCACAGCCGTTTTAAGGTTCAATTCACGTTCGTTCTGAAGTCGCACTTTCTAGCTTTATCGTTCACATCTGCTGTAAAATTCAAGTTTTATTCGACTTTTCTTAATTTTTGTGCTCGTTTTAAGTTTCCGTGCGTGGAATAGAAACCCACGAGCACCAGTTGCGAAAGTTGGTTTATATAATCTCTAGAAGTGGATTAGGTGATCCGCACCATATTAAGCTCCTAATTTATCTAGGCTCTTAATGAATTTGGATTCCATGATTAGATCTAAGTGCTCTTTAGAATAAATTGAGTTTTGTGCTTCAACAATTTTTTCAACGTTTGTCGTGAGTTTGAAATATGTGTCATTTTAAAGCGGCGATATGGTACTGCATAGCTAAAAGGTTGTATTACACGACTCCAAAATGAGCTCTTATTTGAGAAATTATGCATTATATTATAATACTTTTAAATAAATTACCATGTTAAAGCTAATAGGTTAGCGTAGTATTTGATCGTAGTTCAACGACCGCAGATATAACTTCAGTAAAAATAACAAAAACTCATAAAATAACTTTTGAGAGTCTGATTTGATTAATTTAATTGCCAGCCTCTTCTACACTTCACATGCGTAGTTAGAATACATTATTTTTCTTGAACAACTATAAATCAAAATTATGCTTTCATATTTTGTGATAATAAGTAGTTCTTCAAAATAGTTTAACACAAGTAATTTAATAGTACTGGTATCCTATACATGTCGATACTGATGGTAGATTATGCAGCAGATGTTTCACTCATATATATATTTGATGATCAAAAATTAAAAATTATCCGCCATTACGAAATAAGTATATGTTTCCCATTAATGTATTTTTGCTCGTTTCGTATTATAAAAAGTAATTTAATTAATGATTTGCCGTAAGTACAAACTATTACGTATTGTATTCTCTAAACAGTATTCATTCATATAAAATATTCACATGAGAGAGGCTAGCATATTATTTGTTAATTGTGGCAATCGCAAATATAACTTCAGTAAAAATAACAAAACACCCACAAAATAAAACTTTTGAGAGCCTGATTTGATTAATTTTATTCTCCAGTCATCTTTTATATTTCATATGCGCACTTAATCAATCAGAAATATTAGGTTTCTTGAATAAATATGAATAAAAATAGTGCTTTTATTTTTTGTGATAAAAAGTAAACCATCAAAACAGTTTAACAGAAGTAAGTTAATAGAATGTTATTCTAGATTAGTAGATAATGATAAAAAAATATCTATTTCTCATGAATACATTTTTTACTCGTTTAGTATTGTTTAGTAATACAATAATAATTTAAATAATGAGGTGCCCTAAGTGGAAACTACTACTTGTTGTATTCTCTAAACAGTATCCATTCAGATAGATCATTCACATGAGAGAATACAAAATGGAATGGACATAGAATCACTTGCTAATATTAGTATATAACAATAATTAGAAAAAGGAAAGCTAATAACTGTAATACATCAAATAATGCTAACGAACTTGAAAACAATATTTTATCTTTAGATTGTAGGTAATTATCTAATCGATATCATTATTTTAGATAATTTATCCGGATTTTTTTTAAAGCTAAATTTTTTTTGAATCCATTAAAACACTTTCTTTCATAAAGAAGTTTCCGATTTTTTCCTTTTTCTTTGTTCCTTCATCTACATTAGCTGTTTCAAAGAAAAATATTAAATACTATTTTGTATAATGAAACAATGCAAGAACGAATTCTGTGTAATAAAGCTTCTGTGTAAGAGGAGATTGCAGTTTTTTTCTTCTTTTTATTTAAGTAAATTATACAATGTAGACTAAAACTTATGCATGACCTTGAGCACATAATTTTGGTGAAATTTTGATGGACAAGCGAAGTTGCTATCAAAGAAGAATTCTGATTTTATCAGTGACATCTTATTGTGATTTAAAAATCGATATATGATAGCATTATGAAAATGAACTTATAATAACTAGAAAATAATTTCCGAGTGTCAAAGCTGAGCTTTTTGTGACATCATTATTGATCAAGTAAAAGTGTTAGCTTGAACAGATTCTGGTTAAAGCATAGACGCCTAGTTATTATTTTTTTTAAATCTGAATTTAACAATAATATGGAGGGTATTGAATTTATCTTATTAAGAGATTATTTGTTATTTTATTAAGATACGTTTTGATATTTTGTGAAATCGTTTCTGTTGTATTACAATAAAATCCAGAATAAACTTTTATTCGCTTAGAAACATTTAATCACTACTTAGAAACCATTAGTTCAAGGATAATGCTGAACAACATGATCACCAGATTTTACAACCCTAGCAGCGGTTAGTAGTCAGCGAGATTAATAAAGCGTGATAATCTAAGAAAGTAATTATTTTTTGTTTATTTGTTTTGTGGAAGACTGCAAGTACGGTTACTAGACTGTTTTTTCTTACTCTTACTTAAAATAATTTCCAGGATATGTAGATAGATGTTATCGGAATGTCCCTAGTTAGGCTGGCAAATTCTAAAACGGCAACATAAAGTTTTATTGTTTGAAAGCTATGAAAGATACAGATATAAACTAAATGAATAACAGAATCAATTAAGATTAAGATTTTTTAGGATTACATTTGTTTGAAGTAAACGTTAATAATTAAAAGATTCCTCGGAGTTCAACAACAGTAATTTGCACAAAGTTTATACAGAAAAAAATTAGATAGCCAAGATTTTTCGAAGATGGTAAATAGTTTAATAGTCTGTCATGAGAAAAAAAAGATATTTATAATGAAATACCAGAACTTAATTTCTTTCTGAAATAACCCCCCCCCCCTCAAATAATATTTAATTTTAGTCATTAATTTGGTATTTAATATTTATTTTAAATCTTTGTATTTTATTGTCTTTTTTACATGTATTCTTTTGAGCATTAAAGATACATTTTAATGCTAGTATTTCTAATTAAACTATCCTTGTAATTAAGAATAAATAAATAAATAAATAAACCTTGGATATGGAGAAAATTTTTGAATTATTAATGAAAAACAGGTATGAAGTCATTGAATTCTGAAATTTTATTTCATCTCCATTAAGTCATCCTCATTTCACATGAGATACGTCAGCACGAAAGTAAGACATTTGGAAAACTGAAAATTGATTTCGGAGGTTTTGTAAACTAGACAAAACTTTTAATGTTTCAATTACTTTTTTTCTGGATAAAAGGAAAAGCACTATTTACGATATCTTGGATAATACTGAATATCTTGCCTAACAGATCTCCATATTGATAGGACTTTCCTAGAATGCCTAAAACTATTAGGAATATTTATAATTCCAAGTGCGATCTCGGGCGTAAGTTACATATTATCGAAAAATCTACCAAAAATTCTGTGATCGCTATTTGTATTGCGGATGTAACCATGATTATTAATAAACCATATGTTGACCGTTTTTTGTTGTTTTTGCATGCAGCATATGACGATGACGTTTCAGCCATTCCTTATTGTACAATTCGTGTTTGAATATTGTACCTATTTCTTAATTATTCCTTATTACTTTCTAATTTTAGTTGCAGATAATCATCAGAAAGATAGTATCTGCTTTTTGTATAAAGAAATTACAAGTATACGCAAAATTTCAGATTCTGAGTCGCTTTATGTTTTAGATACAGTTCGTAACATATAAGATAATATCTGTATTCTGAATTTTTTTCCTATTCATTTAATTATGAAATATTTGAGAAATGAAATCAGTCTTTCTTTTCTTATCAATCTATGTAATATAGCAAAGATATTTTAATAGTCAACTTTTGACTTCAGCTGAATTTCTATAGAATGTTGGATATGTACGTACTCAGCTTTTATGCTCGAGTGTCTTATGATGGGATATAAACAAGAAATTAATATTCAATATGCTTATTATATTACTGCGATTTAGGCGTATATTCTTCCAACTTTCATTCAAATAATAAATATGTGTAGAGTGAATTCAAAGATCTGTCAGAATTCAAAATTTGTATTTGACATATTAGGACTTCACCGGTTTGAATTGATTTTTCTCGGTTTGTGATTTAAAATTATTCGTGGGTTTTTTTTTTCATTAACTGTAAGTCTATTTAGTTCGCTGGTATAAAAATAAAGAATAAAAATTTTCTGAATTGTGTTCATTTTACTTTAAGATTTAATCTTGCATAGCAATATAATCAGTATGCTTCACAAAAAGAAGAAAAAGGGGAGGAGGGAGAGACCTTTATATGTAATCTAAAATAGCAAATAATTAGATACATAATTTGCTACTTTTTTTTTTGAAACGTAAATTGATTTTATGAGAGAACATCATGAATAATTATAACAAATTTTGATCTTTCCAATTCTACATTAGAATGAAATAAAAATTCAATTAGATTCGAATATTTATAACATATCGAAAGCAAATAATATAGGTAAAAGATTTCAACTGAAATTATAGAGTTGTCGAAAGCTCAGAAAACAGAAAATGTTATTTTGATTTATATATATATATATATATATATATATAGCCTTTAAAATTATAGCCTTTACTTAAAAGGTCGCTCTTAAAATCAGCGATAAAGATGGTGGCAGCTTATTGTATTTAAAGGACTCATTTAGGAAAATTTTATTTCTAATATAATTTTCTCAGTTAAAACTATGTGGCACAGTTCTGCTATATAGTATCATTTGATTTGCTTATTTTCTAATAATTCAATAATTTATGGAAACATCTGTTGTGTGGTATTGTTATAAATATGTTTTTGAATTAAAATAATACGGAATTGTTCACATTATTTTAAAATCATATTTTAGTAATAGTTTTCATAATTTTATAAGAAAAAATTATTATCTTTATTCAAAATTTTGTAATTAAAAATCGCAAATAAAAGTTGCAGAAAGAACGATTACACATTATGTATTTAAAATTTTATTTTTTATTGTCGTGTTTAAGCTTCGAATAAATTCAGCTACTATGCACTGCATAATTCTCTGTAAATAACTTTTAACACTTTAGATCATTAGTTGATTATTAATTTTCTAGCATTACTGATTCATTATCAATGAAGCTTAAAAATCTACTTTTGAAGAAGAATGGATGTAAACAAAAAGCTCGACCTGTTTTGAATTGCGACGTCGTTTTCAGCACATTATAAAAGAATAACTTATTACTCGATGCCACCTCTTGGGCGGTTTTAGGATAATTCTCTACCGCATAAAGAAGACAATAGCAGCCAGGCGTATCTCCGTCAACAAACCGTCCTCGAACGTTTCATTGGCCGACACTGCTTTTTCGTGACTCGAGGCTTTTAGTACTATCTATTGTGATTAGAGTTAAGCCTCGCTGCTTCAACAAATAATCCCACTAATGATATATTAAAACCCTTTATTAATAACTTGGTTGGCTCCCTCTGCCAGCCAATAGAAAAAAGGAATTGTTCCCCTTCTCATTTTTTATATTTATTATTCCACAAACATTGCCATAACTCTAGTTCAATAGAGCACGAGAGCGTATTCAATTCTTTCATTCATGAATACCTTACTCAGTTTGAGCTTCATATCTTTGTTGTACGTTGGCAATGAAGATAGATGGAAGATCTAATATGCAAAAAAATTGTTTTGACTAGCATTTTTTCAGTCAAAATAAAGCCAAGAGTTTGAATATGAAGACGTCACATTACACGCATTTAATATTTGGTTCGGTGTGTAGGACTTTATAACCAGTTTTTCTGGATGCATGATAGTTTATGACTTTTGAAAGAAAACTCACCATAGTACCTTTTTGTGGCCGTTAATACATATAATTTATACTAATAATTATGGCACGTCCATTCTTAATGAATATAATATTGAAAAATATATATTTTGATGAGTATAATAAATAGAAATCTAAAATCTTTGATCTGTTGATAAAAATGCTAAAATCACCTTAAAAGGATTGGAGTAACCCGATGATTCTATGAGAATACTATGATATTATTGAATGAGAATACTATGATACTATACGCGATGATACTATTTGCATTATAAATTTAAATTTGATTATATTAGAAATGAGAAGTTAGGTATAATTAGGTTTCAAATGTACTTTCTATTATCATGATATATTTAGGAATCGGAATATTATTTGTTAAATGCAACTTGTGATGCTACTATTCTATCTCGGCTTTAAAAGAAACTCCCTGAACATTTGCGCAAGGGCTTAGAAGTACTGGTAAAGAGCGAGAAGATATGGGGATGAAAGAACATATAAAGAAGAAAAGCTTACATTTAAGAATAGCTGGAACACAAATTATTCGCTGAATTAGGAGACTATACTATTTATATTTATGCATATCACTCCTTCGCAAACTGGAGCTATCTGAAGAGTGCTGATTCCGAAACGAACTCAGCATTAAGATTAAAAATGAATCAAAATTATTACAAGCATATACCTATATTTTGGGTTATCAAATTGGTAGGTAGTTGCTTTTCAGATTATAGATGTTCACTTAGAAATAATAAATTTTTTTTTTTGATTTCACTTTAATCTAAAATTAATTAAAAATGTATAGAATTTTTTCAATGTTTTTCACTTCTAATTTTGGATTATATTATTCCTCAAGAACATTTTTACACCATTTTGAAATTTAAAGCATTATAACCGGCACAAATTTTCCTTTCTTTCAATTTCTTCCCTAGTTAAAAAATAAAAGTTCAAAATGCTGTCAATATTTTATAATTCTTTTCTTTGTTTTATTCAATGTATTTTTACACTCGAGCACTTCAGTGGTATTAAATACATTTTCCGTTTATATGCTAATATTGCTATAATTTAAAAGTAAGTCCTGGAAAGTTATAACACAATATTTCGGACTGGAGATTCGAATCGTCTTTATTATTATTATTATTTTCTCCCATATTATAAAAAAAGTTTTGGATCGTCAAAAAGTTTGAATTCGAATTTTAGAGGAATCGCTTTGCTTCAGTCTTCACTAAATTCAAAAAATTCATTTTTGACATTGTATCTGCCTGTGAATACGATGATTCATAACTACTTTAAGCTAGATGGATGTAATTGGGTGTATGGACTTGCAAAGGAATTTGCAAACATTAAAACAAATTATTTACAGAATGTCTTGCTGTCTGGGTGTATGATTAAAACTGAGCTCGACGATTTCAAATCATGAAAAGCTGGATAAATAAAATTGGGTGTATGACCTAGCAAAGGAATTTGCAAATTTTTAAAGGAAATCTATTTAAAAAAAGTCTTGCTGTCTGGATGTATGATTAAAACTGAACTTAATGATTTCAAACCATCAAGAGCTGGATAAATAAAATTTCGTGCACATGTTTAATTTCTAATATATAATTTATTTATTTCATCAAATTTCAAATTTTAAACCATTTTTTTTTCAAGGATTTGACCGTCAGTCTCCTTAATCGACTTGCATGTATGTAAACGCAATAACTCATATATAAAATGGCTTAAATGAACGAAATTCGTTATGAATAAATGACTTAACGAATTCTTAACAAATGACTACAACTGCAATTCTGGGTCAAAATTGAATCTTGCTTAAGGTACTTTAGTGGCTCGACGGTGTTCTGGCATAGGTGTAGAGCCTCTTCAGCGTGATCTATGTTCCTGGATTCAATTTCCGGTTGGTTAGAGGTTGTTCTTCCGAGCTCTGTCCGTGAGGTGTGTGAATATGCCCCCTGTAAAAAGGCGTTGTGCAGGCAAATGCGACGTACGAAGCAGCTGAGTTGTACTCTGCAACGTGCAACGTCGTGATGTTTCGGAGTTCCGCGGTGTGACAAAGTGGTCACGAGCACCTCCACATCATAATTTGGAATAGAAACTTTAATTTGTACTATTTAGGGAAAGTTAAAATTAATGAACTAGTTTAGACGAGCGCCGTAAAGCTCTAACGTCATGAGATTTGGTATTTAACATTTTTCCTTTTATTTTCCATTAAAATGGATTGAGAATAATTAATTAAAATAAAATAATTTTTCAGACTATTTATGGGGTAATTGAGAGGAATAATTAATGGAGTTACGTTGCACTTGCCTTTTCTATTGGGACTGATTTAATTTTTCTTATTTAGTTGGAACAATTTCCGGAATTTCGCGCGTGCAGCTCATCGTAGCTGTCTTTGCCGAAACAGGTAAAAATTTTGAAAAAAGTTAATCCACCAGATTGGTAACAAGTTAATTACTTCTCAGCTTTTTCACTAAGGGAAAATTAATATAGGTGTTATCAAGTGCAGCTCTAGGTCTTTTTCTAGAGCTACTTACAGCAGGATCGTATGCAGGTTGTATTAATAACTCGTTACGAATCTGGGGCAGTTTGTTGAAGAACTTCAACGACGTTCTTCTGATAAATTCCGAAACAGGTTCAATTTTGAGGTCGTGGTGTAGAATTTTTCTCCTGACGTACCAGGGAGCGTTCGCAATCCTTCTCAGGTGACGATTTTGGAAAACTTGCAACCTCCTAATGTTGGTAACACTTGTGGCCCCCCAGACTTGGGAGCCGTACATCAAAATTGGTCTTAAAATTCCTTTGTAGAGCAGAAGCTTGAGCCTAATCGAGAGCTTACTGGAAATTAAGCTATTGAGTTTTTTACTCATACCTGTTGCTTTGTTGAGGGCGGCTTTAATATGACTATTAAAGCTTAATTTTGCGTATAAAACTAACCCTAAGTATTTGTATTCCTTTACAAAGGGGACGGGCTGGCCGAATATTTGGATTGGTGTTAGATCAGGCATTTTAATCTTTTTGGTAAACAGGAGGCACGCGCATTTAGTCGGGGTTGTACTCTTGGTCATAGTTGCCGCTGCCGATAGAACAGGAAAGGCTCCCTCGACTTGTTTAGCTGACAGATAAGTACTCGTCGGCTTATAAAGTATGTAAGTCAAAACAACAGCAACAACGTTAGTGGCATGGCAACGGTAAATGCGACTAGAACGTGTTTAGTATTTTTCATTATTTTTATATGTCTTAAGTCGGTTTCTACTTCTAAAAAGGTAAAATATACAGGAATATAGTCTGCCATAACGGACTCCCAGAAATCTTTATTATGTATTATTTTTCTTAGCAATACTCCTCTCGTTTCATAATTGACTAGTGTGTATTAAAACTAGTATGTTTGAGGTATTATGATCAATAATAATAAATACTGTATCACTCGGTACATCAATTTTCCCTCCTCGTATATGGCATATAAAAAGAGAAAATTTTGTAATTGTAAAATAATAATAATAATAATAAATAAAAATAAATAAAAAAATAGTTGAAAAATCAATTAAAAAAAAATTGAATCTGAGTTTTTAGCGAATATTCTCATTTTAAACTTTTTTCCTTTCGGAAAACAAATTTTTTTGGATTATTCCAGTAAGCCTGTGCCGGAATACGCTTTAATTTAGGTGGACAGAGTTTGTAAGTAATTTTTTCACCACATTTATTAAGTTTCAGCAAAAATGAACTATAAGAAGTCTGTCTGAAAGACTTACTGAAGACAAGCATGATAATTAAACCAGCGACAGTGAATGCCCTCAAATTTCCCAACATACATTTCAATGCAAGTACTTATGAATTATTCATTGTATGCCATTGAGGAGGGGGGCTCAATAGTTATTGCTCCTATTTTTGAATATCGCTGAGCTTTATTGTGATCTGTTTGGATGTATAATCATATAGACAGAAGAAAGTGCAATGGAAAGATTGGAGCAAGATTTTTAAACTAGTATGTTTATCAAAAATTCGAAATCAAAAATATAAAGTAGAGGAAGCTTTTAGAATGTAGTTAGTTACCTGAAATATTGAATTAAAATTTTTACTTACCATAAATCTTAGTGAAAAGAGTGATCGCCAAAGATGACTAGCTTTGAATAGACAATTTTATCTAGTTATTTATTTTATTACATATAATGACATTAAATATCTTTCAGCATTTGTCATTCACATTTGTATTCACTTACCTATCTTTTGTGAAAGATCGTAAAATTTTTTTAAAAAATCAAATTTACGGTAAAATAAATTGTTTCTATTTTAAACTAAAACTAAAATTCATTAAAGGTATTTATTTAGGTTGGCAAGTGAAATATTCCAATTTTATGATGTGAAATAAAATTCGATATACAGTAATTTTTTTAATGATTTATTGATAATATTTCTTAAATATAAAAGGACTGATAATGGCAATATTCTTGACATTATCGAATTAGGAAACTGCACAGAATGATTGATTGATGCTTCTAAGCTTTAAATTATTCCATTGTTTTAATATTTTCAGCTCTATTTTATAGTATGTTATTGAAATGAAATCGGAATGGGAAACAAAAGCAGTTCATCATCCCTGAGAGCAATGTAATTTCATAAATCTATTGTTTAAACCATGAAGAATTGCAAACAGTGCATTGATCTTAAATGAGCTTTCTTCAGAGGTTTAAATATTAAAAAAATGTAATATCGTTCGCTTAAATTCAACACATAATAGTCAAAAACCACTTTAATTGGCAAATATGCAGTTCCGATGCATAGTACTGTGTTGATTGATTTGAATATATAGAAGTTTCTATTAAAAATATGTGTTAGATTTTCTTTTATTTATTCAATTACATTCCTTTGTTCTTTTAAAGTTAGAACATTTAAAAAATACAAAATATAAATAATTTGGAAATTTATATACATTTGCTAAAAATATCATGCACCTCCACAACTAATGAAGATGGGATCACAGACTTTGTACATTAAATGAAAAAAAATTATATCTATATTTCAGTGTCATTTTAAATAAAAAAATATCTAGCAATAATAAATAATTAATAATGGGCATTTGTTTAAAAACAATTCATGTAGTTGTATGCTGATTTTTAATAGCTAAGATAAAGCATATTAAACCAACTTAATATTTCATGTTCGCTTTTTGTTTTATTTTATGTTTTTGATTACCCTTTTCAATTTCTAGGATAAAAAAAGAGAATAATAATCATAAAAAATGAAATTTTGATACACTTTTTACCAGATCCTTTAGTCTGTAGGATCTATTTTTGGAACTATACCTGTTGGTGATACACGAAAATTCACAAACAGAATGAGCTACACGATTGAAATTTGATATTTAGTATTGAAATTCAACTTTCATCACCTCTTGATCAAAATTTATCTACGGGAAATTTATCTGTATTTATTTGAACATTTCAAACAACAATTTAGAGGAATGAAAACTTGTATTCGCTTTTATCTGTATGATTATAAGTGTAGAATAAAGTTTAAAAGAAACCCATTAATTAGTAATTTATATCTTTTTTTGTAAGCTGAAAACTAAAAAGGCACTAAGTGTATGAATTTCTGTTTGCGCTCTTTATATTCAAATTGCATATTATCATCATTATAAAATCTATTCCTTTGGAAGACGTTTAAAATAAACTTTCAGTTTTATTCATAACTAGCCGCCTTTGGCGACCAGCTGGTTCGCCATGAGTAAAGCGTTCTAAAATTTTCAATTAAATCACGTATTCATTAGCCTTGAAGTAATTCCGGGCGTTGATTGACCTGAAATTAGTATTTTCTTTAAAATGATGGACGGAAAGTTCTAAAAGTACACCTTTTCCTAATAATATTCTTTAATTTTATAAATCAGTCAGTTTTAACCATCGGTTATGCTTCCAAAATATTAAAAAAAATTTCGATGATGTTGCCAAAATATTAAATATGTTTTTTTAAAGAAAGCGAGAAAGGGAAAAAAGTATTAAATTAATGATACAGATATTGCAAACGATTACATAAATATGCCATTAAGTCGGGATTTCAATGCATATCCTGTCAAGATTAATTCAAGTTTACCGTAAATAAAGAAGATTTATTGAGTTAATGATATAGATATTGCAAACGATTGTAGAAACCTTTGCTTTGCATTTATTTTTCGAAGAAAATATCACATTTTATATTTCTTTTATTTTATCCAGTCACGTGCTGAAAGTTGCATTTCTGTAGATTTATTTTGCGATGATAATTTTTTTTATTTGAACTTCCGGCATTCCTTTATTTCATCCAGTCACGTGATAAAAACATGGTTAAAATATTTCTTTAAAAATTCATTAAAAATGGAAGTTTACATTATAAATTAAAAAAACTGATACCATTAGAAAGTTAATTTTTTTATCTTTAAATTGATATAAGAATCATGTTTGTGCGATAATATTTTCGGAAGTTATAGCGGAAAAACGTCGAAATTTTGCTTAAATTTTAACTAATTCAAATTCTAATTAAAAATTCGAAAAAAGGGCTCCGAGGTGCACATTCCGGACCTCCAAGGTATACATGTACCAAATTTGGTAGCTGTAGGTCCAATGGTCTGGCCTGTAGAGCGCCAACACACACACACACACACATTGAGCTTTATTATAAGTATAGATAACATCCATGCTAGGAAACTAAATTCAAAACTTATTACATTAACTATATTAAATAATCAAGAGAAACATATTTCAGTTGATTTTTATTTTATTTTAAAGTAGCAACTTTTAGTGGTCACTTATTCTTCTTGTTACTTATAGCACTTTATAAGCCTGGTGACAGATCTGTCAGTGATTAAAGCCGATTAAGCGTCTCTCGTTTTTTCAGTAGCACCAACTAGGACCAACGCCGTAG
>JAPMOQ010034295.1:211744-230783 GCA_026543055.1 Argiope trifasciata
ACAGTCGGAACATTTGGGAATTAAAGGTAAAATAAATTCTAAGGCATTTAGGAGTAGTTTTTTATCATTATGTTCTTCTCAAATTAGTTTTTTTTTTTTTTATTATGAGAGGCCAAAATAGATATTTTTAATCACCCCATAGTTTCTGATCTTATTAGAAAATACGAAGGTAACTATGAATGCTACTGTAATTGACGTTGGTTAATTAATGAATTGAGTTTAGCCCAAAGTCACCATGTAACGAGCCTTCCAGTTTCTGATTATGCATTCTTGTACATACTCTTGGAAACTTATTTTCCTTCTTATCAAAACATTATAAAATGAAAATTACAGCTGCATCAAAATTCATTTCCAAATATTCTTACTAAATATACCTACTTATCTGCTATAAATAAGTCAATAGAGTATGTCAATTATCAAAGACAATAAAAGGAGGCAATTTTAATTACAGTGATGAAAATAATGTCATTTTGAAAATAAAATAAAATATATGGCCCTAAGATATGCTCGAAATTTTTTTTTTTTTAAGTATTTCAAGCTTTAAAAAAAATTATACTGCAAAAACAATTTTTATTAACAATGCAAAAATTCTTTTTATGTTATGATATTTTCGGAATTAATATTAAATTTTTGACAAATTTAAATATTATTTAAAATTTGAAAATAAAATTATAGGGGGCTGAATATTCTCATATTTCAAAGAAAACGTTTTCTAATTTTGAAGGCATGCAACTAACTTTTTGTTCTCAAAAGCACCAATACACACTCGTTCTTTTTTGTTGCATAACAAGCTTAGAAATCTTAAACGTAATTTTTCTGACAGCGTCATAAAATTTTATCTAATTAAATTGAAAAATGAAATTATGTTTTTATCATAAAAATTTAAACTTAAAAATATCTGTATAAGGCTTTGTTTCTTTTCTTGAATAAACTACCAAAAACCAAAATTTTGCTTTTAAAATATAATAAAATGATTTACAGATCCTAGCTCGCAATTAAGACTAACGCAGTCGCATTTATTTAAGAAATAATTACAGCTGAGGCTGTAATAAAAACATCCTGTAAAAAAAGGACCACCCATTCATAATCCCGATTCCTCACAATGCCTTATTCTGAAATAATACTATAGCGGTACTAGGAGGGTGCCCCTAGTGAGCATCACTGACACCTTACAAATTCTCGGCATCCCTCCTGCCAAATCAACGAAAACCGATTTCTTTGGTCCCCCCCACCTCAATCCCCTTAAAACATCACACTTATCAAACGCCAACACGTTCGCGTGCATTCTAGGAAATAAAAATATGAGCATCTTTTTTTAATGCATCGTCCGCGAATGAACACTTCATTCGAGGCATTAAAAAGCACACCTGTAAGAACTTAATCGTGATGGTCGAAAAAGGGCAATGAGAAAAAAAAATGAGGAGCAGGTATACGGACGGCTAGTTCGTGAGGCATAAGGCGGGGCCAATCATGTTCGACTACTCCCGTACTATTAAGACAGATGGATATTCAGGCTGCTATGACCACCCGCGTGTTGAAAAGAAGGGTATTGGACACTATTTGAGAGGGGGGATGGAGTAAATTCTTAAGAACAATGCGCAGTTTATAAGTATAAGTAGTTGCTGTCAAGGAAACAAGTTGATTTAAATGTCATCTACAAGTTTGTGCTTATGGGTATGCTCTTAATTCTTTCTCTATTAACTTTAGTATTGGCCCATTAAAAGGCCAAAAATGAAGGGGGGAGGGTAGACAGATATTCTGAGTGCCCCAAAGATAAAATATCTCCAGGCGATTTTTGTATTAATGAAGACGAATAAAGGGTAGGAGTGAAACATAATCTAATACACGGACTTCAAATGTGTTCTGAAATTTTGCAAAAATTGAACTATTTTCAGCATTGTCAAGTTTTTCTTTAAAATTAATTTTTTCAAATACCAAAGCATGTGTCAATTAGTAAAATAAACTTACATTAAAATCCATTTGGAAGCAACACTTGAGGAGTTTTGAGATGACTAAGAAATTACGAATAAAAAATGATGAATATATTGAAATCCTGTTGCTTTCAATCAAGAATTCTGAAACTACGTATTGAAGTAATCACAACTATCACTATTTCATATTTTTTCTCATATTTTTCATAATTTGAATTAAAGTATTGATAAAGATGAATATAATTTGATATTCCGCTTAAAGTTTCTACATAAACGTTGTCAATTAAATGAAAAAGTTTTTTTTTTCTATTTACAATATATAAAACTGTTGTTTTTAATACAAGGTTGCTTTTTTTTGAAGATATTGTCTTTGGTGCTAGTTTATTTAGGTCCGACCTAGTTAAATTTGTGAACATAGTAAACAGTTGTCAGGACATAACTTAGTCTGATTGGAACCGGAGGCAAAAATTTGCCTCCCCCCGCTTCACTACTTATGGAGGTATTTAAATTTTTCATCTTATTATAGATATATAACAAGACAATTGACTAGAACCTAAAATAGCTATAAAGTTCCCCCTCCCTCTAATGATATTTGGTTTTAAAAAATTCATTAAGAAATGAAACATAAAATAAATTTTCCATTCAATTTGCAACTCCCCCTCCCTCCTTCTAATGTAGGATTTAGGGCAACTAAAATGCATTGCTCTGCTTTAGTCAGGCTCTGAGTGTTGTAAAATTTGAGATCTTGCATGCAGAAGAGAAAAATAAAGAAAGAGAACAAAGTTTGAAAGAGAAAAAAAAAAAGATATCAGATATAGAATAACAGAAAGAGATTCTCCCTAAGCTGATCTTTTCTTTAATTTCAATACTAAACATTCAACTGTATTGCTATTTTTTTAAAGAAGAGTTTTATTTTCTCTCGTAGACATAATAAAAGTATCGTAATTATGTAAAAAGAAAAAAAGTCGATCTACATTTTTGAATTCTTTTTTCCTGTCAGATAGGGAAAATAACAGCTTTAAAAGAGCTAAATAGACAACTACTGACACGAAAATTATTCATGATATAAAATTTTGATCGAAACTTATCGAAAGTGGAAGATGCTATTTAGGTAGGATTTTTTTAACTATAAAAATAAACAAAACAATTTTTTTTTATAAAGATTGCTTGCTCGCACATTCGCTTTGGCCGAATGAAAAATTTTACTTTTTAAATAATTTTTTAATCATTGCAACACTCAAACAGATAAAATAATTTTATTTACTGCGCTTCATCTAATCCATGCAAGCAACTTATACAAATATCAAATACATCAATGTTTTTGCATTTTATCGTTGTATAGCAAAATAAATAAATAAATAAAAGATTTGAGAGAAACGGATATGTGTTTTAAAAAGAAATGGTATCTACTGCTTCAACAAATACAATTTTATTAATACAATATAGGCACTTTTTTACATATATTTTTTCCCTAATATAAATGATATCTTACTATCTGGAAACATAATGTATAATACAAAGGAGAAAACGCTCCTATTTCCTAAATCTGGGCAGAGAAATTTAATGGTCCTCAAATCTTATTTCGAAATATTTATAACTGCTTGTACAAACCGAAATATATGGTTGACAGTCCAAATATCTGTGGGGTTTTGAATTTTTAGAGCATAGACATATTTAAAAATAAAGAATAAAAATTATTATTAAATGGTTATGCAAAGATAATTGAATTCAAAATAAAAATCTTTAGTTTATTTTTGTTGATGTTTCTTATGGTACTTGTCATAGACAAAGCTGCCTGATTTAGCAATTGGTCAAGGATTTTAAGCCAAGAGAGCGTTTCTTGTTTCCAGTAGCGCTATCTATTGCCAATAATATGTTTTAACTACTCAAGTGGGACATTTTTTTTAATGGGGCAGACTTTATTTATACATTTTCTTCACTCATCCACAGATCGTCAGACACACACTCGCTTGCACAACCCCTTTTTACAGGGGGCTCTACCCTTTGTTCGCTCTGTGAGAACAAAGGGTAGAGAACAACCATGTCCGAACCAGGACTCGATAGCGGGACTAGAGAATCTTCCCAGATCACAGGGAAGATTCTCTATCCGTAAACCAGGTAGCTAGATTTTATTTCTTGTTAATTATAGACAGTTATAATCAGGTAAAATGCAAACAACATATTTCTTTTTAACTCGGGCCGATTGCTTTAATGTTGTTTCCTTGCTATAGGGTTATAAAAAGTAAAATAATAATAATAATAAAACTTGCTTTGGTGCTATCATACGATGCCGCAATGTGTTTATTTCCACAATCATATTGCACCGCATTATACATTAAAATAAATGATTGTTTGAAACGTAATGAAAAAAAAAATAACTTCCAACTACTAGAAGTTTTATCACTGAACTTTCATAATTTCTGCTATTCAATGAAAAAGTAAAGAAAAAATATCAAGACAGCATTTAAGTAGCTTAAATTGAACTAATGGAAGACATTAAGATTCACTCTACTTGAATTACAATACGTATAAAATTCAAGTAAAATAATTTCTAAAGGAAATGCTTAAAAATTTTCAAAATAATTTTTTTTCCTGTTGAGTTTCGATAGGGGTAGATAAACGAGACTAACAGTTCATTGTCCAGACACTTATTCTGGTGCATTTGTGGTTTGTCTCAAATTTAAATCCAGACGATGTTCTCTGAAAATTGCCAGTCTATGGAATTGTAAAATTCGACATTCATTTGAAGGTAACTTTAAAGTGATTAATAGATAGCCCATGGGCAGGGAAAACCTGAAATGGCATTTAGTCACTCGGGAAAATCCTCAATTACTTTAAAATTTTGAAAAGAAATTACTTTTAAAGAATATTGAATTAACCACATTTTCAGAGATGATATCGTAAAATTATGGTGCCAGACAAACGTCGGAAAGTGAACAATTAAACTCCTCCCTTTTTTGTTATTTTAACTGCTTGTAGTTGCAACATTTATAGTCCGATGAATTAAAATAATTCATTGGGCTTATCTTATTTTTGCTTAAATACGAGATATGAGAAATACTGAAAATAAACCTATAATTTTCAGCAGTGGTAGAATCGAAAACCGGGTGGAGGAATGTGCAAAATATTAGGGGCCTCTATGGGATACCAACTGAAGATGTTGCACTTACTTTGGTAATATTGGTACTATTCCTGTACCCCTAAAACTGAAATATAAATAAAGGTATAAATAAATTAAAGCAATTACTTCATCTAAATTATAAATTTGCGTAAATTTAATGTAGGGTAGGCATTTTAAATATTTATAAAGTATGAAGTATAATTATGCTAACATTTAATTTTCTCAAAAGATAATTCATATTTGCTTGCAATCCCCATTCCCTACTTATAACTTGGAATTTGAACCAGTTAATTATTACATATATATTTTTTCTATGTTTGCTGTATAAATTAGAGCATATGAAATAAAATATCTTAAATAAAAAATCTATATCTAACTTATCTTTATTTCCTTCATTTTGATTTTCTTTCCTTTTCATTGTATGAATTTTTATTTTTAGATCATAATTTTCTAAATCTATATCAATAAGTACCAGAAGTATCAAATAAATAAATCACTAGTCACCCGATTTTTTGAAAATCAAAATTTCTATTAAAATTACTCCATTAAATTATAATTTGCTTTCAAACATGCTGTTAGCAAAAAAATATAATAAGTCGACCACTATTTTTTCAAACTAACATTTCGGTATTCGTAATTATAGTAGAAAAAAAATGTAACATAATTTCTGATAGTTGGTATATGTCTTTTTTAAACTTTTAAAGAAATTATACGTTTACTTTTCAACGTTAAAAAATTATTGACTTTTTAAAACAGTTTTATTTATTCATTTTTAAAAAACATTTTATATAAGGTATTATGGGCAGTAAAGACAAAGTACCTGATTTCTAAGTGTCAAGAACTGAAATTTATTTAAACTAAACAAGAAGGGCAACTGTAAGTAGGCACGATATCACTATTTTTAAAGCGTAATTTATTTATTTTTATTTCAAATATTTCAAAAAACATTCAAACTAAAATTTTTTTAAAAAAATCAAATAAATAAATAAAGTTTAATGCATTATCAGAATTTACCAAATTCAAATAAATGAATAACTAACTAAACAGCAGTTACTCAAAAATTGATGTTTAATAGCATAACTAAGAACAGCAGTTTTCTTGATTTTTTTTTATTGCAAATTGTTAAATTTGCTTCTCTTCATCAAATACAACAAAAATATGAACAGTCATGAATACTATAAATATTCAGATTTTTATTTTTAGTATTCTGTCCGTAAATGTTTTGTACATCGTATTGGTCAGGTCTACTATTCATTTTGGACGTTTTTTATTAAATGATTGAAATTGAAATTAGAAACTGAACCTGTGATTTCAGATCACGTATCAACTTTAATTTGTCTTAGCATTTTCTGTTTCAGTTATCACGTTACACGTGTTTCACAAGTATAAATCAAGAAGTTGCAAAACTTTTCACGGATTTGGTTTAAAATTTGATATGGATCTGCCTTTCAGACGTTAACTTATATGCCAAATTTTATTTATTGCGCTCTTTACTTGAAATCGGACTCAGCCTTTATGTTTGTATTCGATTGAACTCGGACATAAAAAATTCAGAAAAAAAAGTTGTACGAAATGCTTTCGTACAAAATTTGACAGGAATCTATACATTTTGTGTAAAGATCCTAGTTTATCTATTTAAACGCTTTAAAAGTAAAATTTTTCCCCTTAGAAATTTTTTAAAGTTGTGTTCACAAATAAACAGTGCAACTCAGATTTAAAAATAGATTTTTCTGGACGTAGGCAGATTGAAACGCGAAGATTCATCACATTCATATAGAATATCTTAACAGTGACAGTGTTTTCTCTTTCTTACTTGGATTAGAGAAAGTTAAAAAAAAAGAGTCTAAATTGCTTCATGAGATCCATAAATGATTCATAGATGTATTGTCCAATCAACTGAGAATAATTTCTTGCCATTCCCAGTTTAAACAGCTATGATTTAAATTTTTTTTTTATTTTTTTTATTCTGATCTTAATAAAAAAAAAAAAAAACTTTCAATTTTATAAAATGATTGCTTATAATAATTTTATCTAGCTTCATTGCTAATTCAAGTATCATCCTCTGGCTTTGTTTTATATCTACTTACAAGAACTAGTTTCAGTCGATATCGCTTTGTTGGTGTATAAATTTTTTGAAATTAAAAATATGAAAATCTTTCTCTTATTTATGATTGATACAATAGATATCCTATGTTAGTAAACTGAAGAATTTTCCTAATTAATTCAGGCGCATTTCCTGAACATTATTACTTTTGTATTGCTTTTGTTTTTCGGCAAGAGGAGTCGCAATATGCCTTAAGATATTATATTCTTGACTGGCAGTGAAAGTACAGCCAATAATAAATGTCTTTATAGTTAAATTCTATGTTATCTTTTCGT
The DNA here is from genome assembly GCA_026543055.1 of Argiope trifasciata. Taxonomy (NCBI): domain Eukaryota; kingdom Metazoa; phylum Arthropoda; class Arachnida; order Araneae; family Araneidae; genus Argiope; species Argiope trifasciata. The sequence goes on from JAPMOQ010034295.1 coordinate 219,176, forward strand.
GAAGAAAATTTATGGCTAAGCTCTACGTTTAGAAAAGTTATGGCTAAGCTCTAAGTTAGAGATGTTATATCCAAGGTCTAGATTATCTGTACATTAAGAAACATTATAATTAAATTCTCTTTGTAATCTTTACATTCATAAGCAAAATGCAAAGAACAGGAAAAGAATACAACACACATAAATTCTCTATTTTTGTAGATATTTCATACATAAAATGTAAGAAACGTCCCAAGCATTACTAGATTTACTTCGTTACTTCTAGGTTTGAGAAATCTCTTGTAGTTTCTGTAATGGCCAAAAAATATTGAAAAAAAAATTTATTTCACAATATTGAAAAACAAGGGAACTGAGGGCTAATTGTAAAAATAATTTGGAAAACTGTTTCTGTTTTTAAAATTTTTAAAGATTTCTCGTCTATAACTACTTACTTTTGTAGTACAACTATTCATTCATTATATTCGAAAAAACAAAAAAATATTCGGCCGTTTTAATGCTTTTAGCACAATAATTAATTTTCAAAGCAAATCCACTACAACCTTGTTCTGCTTTTGGGGCAATTGCAACAATAAAAATAGCAGTACTTAAAACTATTTTGTCAGTTGACATTCTTCTATTCAATGAAATAAGAAATAAAGCATTGGCTAATTATTAATACCTGGCATAATGCCAATGAATGGTATCAGGTGGTTTATAACAAAAAAAGGATAAAGCTGTTTAAACATGAAAGTCAATTTTTAACAGGATTATAATTGAAGCAATCAAATGACATATTGTCACCTCTTATAAATTTGAAAATTAAATATTACTCTAATTTATTTTTTTATCCTCAGAGTTAATCAGTCGGTATACTTTTATAATGACAAATACACAATACATGTTCTGAATGCCAGAGCTTGCAGCACTTTGTGAAGCGAGATTTCTTACTTTCAATGCAATCCATTCGAAGAAATATAAGGGAATTTCAGCAAATAAGATTATCTCTTCTTCTGTAGAAGTGAATACTAACTTTACTTTGACATATCCAACGGAAAAAGAAACATTTTATTCATTTTTTTAAATTTTTAATCTATCTATGCAAAAGCCTGTGTCAACAGTGCGTAAATAAACTTTTAATGGACTTTCTAATTCTTAATATTTTTTTCCAAAAAAACGGCTAATTTAGTTAATTTGTATAAATTTCGATTTTTTGAAAAAAAGATTCCGATTTCCTTTTAAAACTTCAAAACATAAAACAAGAAAATAGTTAAATAGAATCATTCAGATTTATAATTTTTAGTATAATCACTTTCATTTTCTTTATTACTTTTCAGGTGTGTGGCACAATAATTAACCTTGGTTTGGCGCGTTTTAATGGTATTGGCTGATATTTTTGATATGTATGTATATGTACACTTCCTTTCCACTCTATTGTCTCTTTGTTGAGACAATAGAGTGGAAAGGAAGTATATTGTCTGATCAATAATTTAATTTTTAGTACGTTTTCTATCAGCAAGTATTCATGAATTACTTTAAGGCACGGTATCAATTAACAAAGGAAATCCAGCTTCTCAAATAGAAACACAAGGGAAACGTATCTTACAACTTGCCTCAAGGTTTTGTTACAACCAGTCCCATCCTAAAGTTTTGAATATTTATACTGACATAAACTAATATTACACTAATTAAAACATTTACAACTGTATTTTTAATGTGATACATAAATGAAAAAAATGAGTAAAAACAATTTAATAGGTCAATTCAATTATCTTAAATAAAAATGTATGAATTTTTATTATTATTGCATTAACGAAGTACGTGTCCTCAATTTTTCTCTGATTTCGTTAAGAAATTAACCGGGCTTATTTCATAGATTCAGTCATAAAAATCCTGTTCAACCAAACTTTTGATCAAAAATTTAAAACATCAGTGGGTTTACTCGAGTTACAACCAGTCCCTAACTCCCATACTAAAAATTGGAAGCAACATACATTATATTACTTTAATGTGATCAATATAAAAAATAAATTACTGCATTACTCCGGTTACAAACACCTCCAGCTTTCGCATTAAAAAATCAAATGTAACATGCATTATGATTCTTTAATTTGATCATTATAAGAAAGTTAAATTGCTAGGTTAAAATAATACAGACCTCCTAAGAAATTTTTATTGTAATCATGAAATGTTACTACCCCAATCAAACCTGTTTCTGCAACAGTTATATTTTAAACAATTAGTTGTATTTAAAGTTAGCACTGAATTTTCTAGTGGTCACATTAGGATCGCTGACTTTATCTCTGTCAAATAACTGAATTTTATTTTATTCCCCACATCAAAACTTATTGTTTCTCAAAATTTATTTTAAAGAATTGAACATGTTAATGATGAAAACTTGAATTTGTCCGTGATTTAAGAGTAATACTTAATTCTTCATTTGGAATGATATCTAAATATTATATTTTGCGAATTCATTACAAATAGTTCATTACAAATTCATAGTAAAATATTTGTAATCAGAATTTTTTTCGGCTGATTTAATTATGATTCAAATATAAAGTGCCCTCACCAGAAAAATTAAAAATTTAGATTAAAAAAACAAATTATCTTTATTTCAATAGTTTGTTTTTGAAGAGATCTTATACTATTTCTGTATATTCGAAAATATGAAGAAAGGAGCGAAAAATCCATTACTCATTGGAATGGAAAGAATAATAATAATAATAAAAGATAATTTTAAAGCAAAAATGTCAACCTTAAAGCCTATTAAAAACTTAAAAGATTATATTAAAGAAGCCTTGATTGAAATATCCATGGAAAGCCGAACCTCAAATTCTAGAACCTTAAGAATAGCTGCGTAATTCGATTTCACTTTTTAAATATGATGTCGTGTTTCTATTCAAACTATATTTGCTGGTAAACACTTTAATTAAATTGATCTCAATATTCTGGTTATTATTTAATTGTGATTCTTTGGGCATGATGTTAGAAATTGCGGTAAGTACACAAATTAATTACAATAATACTTATTTTAATATTGAAGTGACTTTCTACCGTTGCATTCTTTTTTTAAGGGGTGGGGAGGTATAAATCTTTTATATAAACATCCTTTGATGACCGGATGTTTTTCAGCTATTAAAAATTATGAAATATTGCGATTAAATATTTTTTGTGATTATGTTTTAACGGTTAGTATTATTGAACTTTAATTTTGACTAACATATAATGCGTGTCATTTTAGAAATCTTACATCGTTCTTTTCCCTAAGTTATGCATTTCTTATTTCTTCGTCTATATACATATTCGTTATACATATAGTTCAATTATAGAAAAGTGTAGCAGGATTGAGGGATAGACACATTCTAAAAAGGTTTCAGTATTGTTTGATTATGTATTAATCACATGCAAAACGGTGTTTCAATTTTTTAATAAAAAAACTATACTTTATTCTGAAACCTACTTAGTAATACATGTAAAATATGCCGAATTTACAAATCTTAATCACCAACTTTAAAACAAAAATGAACTTATGAACATTAACTACGAAATAGCTTTTTAGTGTTGGATCTTTTAAAACTAAGAGCTAAGATGCTGGTAATATACTAGTATGAGAACTGAATCAGCAATTTGGGCCCATTTTTTTTCTCAACCAATTAAAATCAAAATCTGACACAGAATTAAAAAAGGAAGAAAAAAGTATGCTTAGTTTCTTAATTAAAATACTCAAAACGTTCCTTGATATTAAATTTTATAGAAAGATAGACAAAAGGGTTTAAAACTTTTAAAACGTGAGCTAAATATTCTCATTTTTTTTATTTTTAATTTTAAAAGTAGTTAACTTAAAAAAAGTCTTAAATTTGAATTTTTTTTTCTTAGAACATATTCATTTTTAATCTCATTCTTTCTATTTTGCTAAGAAATCCTAGGACTTTAAAAATATTTATATCTGTTATTTCCTATACATTCATAAGGGAGTTTGAAGAAGCAGTTAAGAACAGTTGTTATTAGTAAAAACAGGGTATTGCTTTTTCACAAGGGCTAGAAATCAAATAGACACATGCATACGTCAGAGTTTCAAATTTATTTAATGTTATATCCATGATAGCATAATAAAAGAGAGTAGCAAAAGTTTAGAGATCTCTTAAATACTCCTACTGATAGCGAAAATAATACCTCAGATTATTCTAATATGGATGACTACGAACAGCAATCGATGTATGGACACTGAATCGGAATAAGATGCAAACTCTGAATCCCAAAAAATCTCTGATCGAAAGCCCTTTTTATCTCATAAGAACATGTAGCTAATCCTTATATAAAAAGTGCTAATTCTAATAGCTAATTCTTATATAAAAATATTGCCTTGGAAATCTGTGACAAAAATTATATTAATTTCTATGAGTAATGTGAAAAGTATTGTTAATTGAGGTTGAATAATTTTTTTAAGTAATTTCTAGAATAAACTGCATATAAAGTTTTGATTTTTCTTATATTTTCGATATTTTTATAAGAAAGAGAGACTTTTTACTATTAAAATTATATGAAAATGATGTAAAGAGGAAAAAAAATAAAGGAAGAAAAAGTGACAATCTCAATTTTGCTTTTCCTTATAAAAAAACTGCATATGCGTTTTAGTAAAACACAATTACTCGGATAAATATTCTTAGACATTGTTGATATTTCCTTTTTATACAACTAACTAATAAATTAAGGAGTGAATATCTGAAAGTTTGGGTTTAAATAATCTTGCAAGTGGGCTAAGACTCTGGAAAAGATTACGTTTGCTGAAGATTTAAATATATTTCATCTGTCATCAATGTAGGAAAAAATATATATGCCGCTTTATCACTAGTTGCTTATCTACCGTCATTCTTTTCAAAAAAATATTTTGAAAAATGCAACCATTTTTATTGATAATTACATTTTTTATATGTTTAAATCTTTCTTGGTAAAAAAATCATTTCAGAATCGTATGAATGTTGCATACACGATAGTTTAATTAACAAGCTTGTTCTGTTCAACATTTAACTGTAACTTCCACTTTTCCAAAGCGAAAACACACGATTTAAAACATCGGCCAATTAATCTTTTCTTTTTTTATTTTTTTTTTATTTAGAACTAAAAGAAATAAATGCGATTTTAAAGCACGTCAGTATACAAAAGCAGTGAGTAAAGTTCAAAAGAATTGCAAAATTCCCTTTCTTTTCTTTTTTACCTCATCACTCAAATTCATGAAAGAATCGCTTAGATAAAAAGATTTAAAAAAATGGCTATTTCACATGAAGCACATCTCAACATATCCTTTATAAAACATAACTCCAATAGATTCATCTCGGCTTATGCCTTTTTTCCCGCCAAAAAAGAACTTGGCTCTTTAACACTAAATCGAATACTTTTTCATGTATCCCATTTATATATGCACATTGAATGCTTCTTAATATTCCATGCTCGTGGCTATTCCTTTTCTTTAGCTGATTAGCAATTAGGTCCACTCCTTTACCTTTCCAATAGTGAGCCCAAGGCCCACCTTTAGACCACCCACGCCTTTCAATTTACAAGCTGCCAATCAGAGGAAGGCGGTGTCTTTTGATGCGGCGGTCGGCGTTCCGTATTTCAAAGGAATATGCCGACAGGTCGGGTGGACGGCTTGTGTCAACTTTTTTCAGTCTTTTTTTTTAGACGTGATCTTAATTACACTAGGGACGTGATAGTGAAGACATTAAGGTATAATGAGGCAAATAATGAGTAGCTTTTTATTGCCTGACTGGCCTTTTACCTTCTTCGACGGAAAACTATGTTATGAATTTCTGAGATTGAATTCGAAGTTGAGCCGCTAGGTGGCGCAGCTGCTTTTTAGATTGAATGAGTTTTGGGGGATGGTGTATTTTAATTATTGTTGCTTTCTAAATTATTATTAATTTCCAGAAAACTGAATTATTTAAATCGGCTATTTGTAGTTAGTTTTCAGCGAACGTCTCTCGATTTTTTTAAATTCTTTCATGAAAAAAATAATACTCATGCTTACTTACTGAAATAGTTCAAAATTCAACATTCTTATTACTTTTATTATTACTTTTCATTCGATCTTAACGTGAATTTAACGATTATTATTACTTTATTGTGTTTAAGAATTTGTTTTTGCATGCATTTACTTTTTCTAAATAGTCATTTAATTATAAACCTTTTTGATGAATGATTAAAAATGAATCTGGGATCGAAGATCTTTTGTAGGTAGGTTCCTATAAGAAAACTACTTATTACAACGGTTTTAAGACAAGATTTTGGGAAAATTTCTTCAATTCTTTACTAGTCATGATCCCTAGAACTCAAAACCAGCCTCCATTCAAAAGTTATATATAGAGTAATATAATAACTAGAGTAATTTTGTTTGGATTTGAACTGCCCTGGAATATGTTGTAACAAATGTAAAACCCTCGGATGAATTAGTAGATGTGTCGTCTAGCCCAAAGAGGATAAATATAGCGAGAGATTGAAGTTTACACTTCTCTATAACATTTTTAATGTTGAAAAAAGAAATATAAATCCAATTAGCGTCTCATTAGGGCGAAGAACTTTTGGATTGAAAATTTTTTCTATACTGCAATATCTTAGAAGTTAGGGGATGAAAAATGATTTTCAGCCCTAATTTTGACTGTTTTTAAAATTAAGAATTAATTTTGGTCTATAGAAGCTTAGGTATAAAGGAATTACCTTTGCCTTTCAATTTACCAAGGAGAAATTAGTAAAGATGACCTGGATCTTGACGGAACGTGTATTTTCATTCTGTTTTATTATTATTATTCAAATGTTTCTATTAAAATACAGTATTTTTTTCAATGAAAGCCACTAATTTGAAATTAATTACTAACGACTGTTTGGATGTTGTCTATAAAGTTTTGAAGAATCATGAGAGAATCAAGAGTTTATAGCATATTTACTGTGTTTGCGATTTTTTTTCCCTTCTGCATACTTATTTTTGTAGTCTCAGTAGTGGAGTAATTTTTTTTCTAAATGTGAACAGATTAATTTTAATTGTAATCTATTTCTCATTATCATTTGAAAAACATTTTTCAAGCAATAAAAATTTTTTTTTCAGAAAATTTTCTTGATCTATGCATTTAGGATTAGTATAGATTAACTTCAATTTCTGCCAAGTATAGTTTTTAAAATATAAAAAAATGGCTAGTATAATGAGGTTCTTGATTTCATTGATTTATTTCTAATATTATATGAAAAAAGGCTTAAATAATCTATATAAAAATTATATATTCTATTATCATACAAATAACTTCATGAATATATGCATCAATATTTTTTATTTATAGATATGGTAAAGTTAAGTGGTGTTGTCTTTTTCAAAGAATGGTAATAATAAATTTTAAATAAGAAGAAAATTTTAAACAATGCAAAAATTGATTTTCATTTACTTCAATTCAAATCTTACGTTAAAACTGGATGCAAGAGATCACTATATTTATAAAAGTACAATTTTTTTATTCACGAATAAAGCAATATATTTTCGAAACATTAGTTTCTACAAATTGATTACGAATAGGAATAACAAAATTATCCCTAAAATCCATTTAAATGCCTTCATAACAATTTTTATAATAAATACTTTCAAATTTAATTGCTTCAAAGGAAAATTAATTTGAAAACTTATTATAAAATGAAGTAAAATCGCTCCATTATCTTAAACATTCTGTCTTTGCATTTATAAAATAAAAGCACAATCACATTCTAAAATATATGAAGACATATGATAAACTTTTTTTCTATTTCTTCAAGTTCTTCAGCAACATAATATAGTTAATCATCTTGTCACAAAAATATAAACAGAATGCTGCTAGTCTTCATGTCACTCAAATTTATATTCTTGACAATCAATAAAGGACTTTAACATCTTCCTGTCAAATTGCCATTCATCAGAAAATACCAATTGAATTTCGAGTCACTGTTCAGAAGTTTGTGTGATAGGTTAAGCAAAATGCAATAGCAAATCAGTCAATATTTCCTGAGAATTTAATTCAGCAAATCAATCTAAATAGAAGACAATTTTGCTGCAAATCTGACACTCTAAACTTTAAATTTGATGCTTCTTACTGGTCTTCCCAATAACTAAAGTTAATTAACATCTATATTTTAGTATTTAGGATATCCAAATTACTAACAACGAACAAATATAGACTGAGTTTATGGAAATGAATATAGTAAAATGATATAGTAGTAAGTATTAGCTGTCTCATAGATCCTATCATTGAAAGCGACCCATAGGAGTTATAAGAAGGTAACCTGTCCGCTTATAATTAATAATTAGTGATAATCTCATAATAAATAATTAATAAGATCTATGATGGATAGAACAATAAATAGCTTATAGAAGCAAATATAAAATGCGCTACAGAAGCATAAAATTCTTCCGGGCCTTTTGGAAATTCCTTTTCCACAACCTTTTCATTTTTTTTTAAATTTATAAAACTGGATAATTTTGATTTTACAAATAATTGAAAAGAATAAAATATTTTACAATAGTAAAATATTTTATAATTTTACAAATAACTGAAAATAATAAAAGTGGATCACTCTCAAGAAAATTGGTACTTGAAAGTTAAAAAAATTGCTTAACTTAAGAGTGATTTAAAAAAAGATGTTAAAATCATATAGTTTTTTTTTAAAAGCAAAATTTTAATTATGTGCTTAATTTTTTGTTAATAAAAAAGAAACACATATATTTAGAATATACCTACTTTAGTAATACCTATTTTTATCTAATCAAAGTAATTATAAATGGTGTTAGTATTATTCTCTACGATTTAAATGACACTTGATTTTTATTTTGAATAATTTCAGTTGCGAGATTTTTGTAAATAAATAAATAAATTACGCTGAAAATATTTCGAATATTTATAACTTTTAGAAGCTCTTAGACCTTTGCCTTTTCTGTCTATCTGAAAATTGACCCAATGAGATGATAAATGCCTTTTCTATACACCGAATACTAGCTTCTTCTAGCTTCCTCAGAATTCACTGGGTATTTCAAAATAAGATATACTTTGGAAACTTTAGGTTCGAAGCCTAAATCTTGGGAAAAAAATTAAAAATTATGAAAAATAAGCTTTTGGCTTAGGAAGATAAAAAAAATGTTTATTCTAATTTTTTCTTCTCTCTTGTTTGCTTTAAAATAATGAAATGGGTTAAAGAAAGTTAGAAGATATCAAGCTAATAAGTTCTGAAATTTTGTTGAGCTGTTATACATTTAAAATTTTATGTTATTATCATACTGGCAGCTTTAATTTGCTATTTATAATGTTATTTATAATAATTGAGTAGTTGAATAATAATTATTTCAATGATAATCACCAATATGCATTTAAATTAAATATTTATGAATACATCCTTAAAATTTTCCATTACTTTGACATAAATTAATAATTCCTCAAACTGCTTTTATTGGGTTATTTTGCGACGGACCTCGACATTTTGAACCGCGGTCAGAAGACGAGGGCGGCAACCTAGCCAGCACTCCTCCCCATACCATACCAGATGGAGGACGTTTGTCCTGGATAAATTTAGCGCGCATCAGACCGACTTACACGACGGTTCTTCGGTGGAATCGGATTTAGAAGCTGAAATCCTTAGGATCCGAAGCTGAGTCTGTACCTCCAGCCCACCATGATCCTGCAAATTGAAAATGAAAAACATATCTAAAAGTTTAAAAACATATCTACATTTTTTCGGGCTATTTTCTCTTTATTAAATGTTTTGTTACTTGCACTGAAGCTATTAATATGAAATGAATTCGTTAAAAAATTTCTTCAGTTCTTTGATACGATTAAAGAAAATAAATTTAGTGGAATTGTCAATCTATTAAAAATTGCTGAGAGTGCAAAATTAAAAAAAAATGTATATACTACGAAATAAAAAAGAAAGTAAAAATCCTCAAAATAAAAATCTAAAAGTCAATGATCTAATAAAGAGATAGATTTTAACATTGTCCTAAAAAAACAGTTAACATTAAAGAGACCTTAATTTTTAAAATGACAAACTGATATTAAGTAATTTGATGAAATTGTGAACTTAAGTTGAATTTCGCAATAACGATGAAAGCATTGTTATAAATTATGTATCAAATCAAATTTTTAAAAAAATTATTAATACTTTCAACGGTATCGACGAGATATCTCATCTTTCGGATGATTCCAATTACATGTTCTGTTTTTATGCAAAATAACAATAGTAATAACACGAAAAAAGTAAAGGTATTCTTCAGTTATGTATTAGAAAGTTCAATCTATCTAAACCGACATAAGAGACAAATTTTAACCCACAGAAACTTATAAATGGAAATATCTGAAAGACGTCGATAGCATTCAAAGTGTTAAAGTGAAAGAATAAAAAAATATGGGAACAAAAATAGTATCATTAAAGAATAATTAAAAACATACTTTTTAATGTAGTAAAAAATTTATTTGTGAGATAATATACTTGGGCAGTACAACTGATAAACAAACAAAAAAAACTGTTTAATTTATATTTTTAATGAATATTTGAACTTGTAACAAATAACAGTGACCTCTAAATTTGTCTTGAAGAATATGCGGGGAAAATATGTTGAAGGCCAATGAAAAATTGTAGATTTGTATAAAAGAATGCGCAAATAAATTAATCATCTTTACATACACAGAGAATATTAAGAATACGTCCTTTACATAAAAAATGCGTAATGTTTTGAGTTCATTTGCGATACAAAATACAAATCATATAAAAATACTTTAACATCATTTGTTCAATCTCATTTTTAATTAGAGAAATACTACTGCTTATTCCTTAATAATTATCTGGAGTCGCATAAAACTTTGATTGCGAGTGGATGATAAAGTAGTTCGTATCTTAAATAAGCTCAAAATAGATGGCAACAAGAAATAAATCAATTTATTAAAGATATAAAGAGAAGGATGTTTATATTTCTTTTTAATTATATTTATTATTAAACTTTTACTGATGCTAATAGTGGAAACTTCATGTAGGGAATTTCATTACATTATGTAAACACTTATTCTGAAATTAATTCATTCAAAAGTATACTAATGGCACCCTTCAAGTTCCAGCGAGCCATAGAAATTAAATGTAGGTTATAAATTGAATTTATCACCAAGAGTTATGTACAAGCACGATCACCTTTCAATATAATCGCTTTAAAGATTCAAGCATTTATTATATTAGTAAACAGAGTTTTAATTTTCTGTCCAAAGATCGTTACTACCAATGAGGTGGGTAGTCAACCTCAACAAATTCTGTAGATACCAAGTCGTCGTTTAGTGATTGCGATCTGGTCGATTTTACACAAGAAGAAGAAAAAAGAATTGAGATGAACAATACCTTATAAGGAATTAGAATTTCTCATTAGTCCGCTAAATTTTCTTTTATGGAATAAAGTATGTCTAAATGTTCCTTCACAAAAGTTGCAATTTGAACATGATAGTCTATCAATTTGTGCCTTGGTAATTCAGTATCTTCTATATATTTTAGTATGATTCAATCACCTCATTGAACAAGATCTGTTGCGATAAAATTCTGACCTTATAGGGACGAAAGAATTTCATATCTAAACTGTCGAAACGGTCTTATTACA
>JAPMOQ010034295.1:231183-267526 GCA_026543055.1 Argiope trifasciata
CCCTGCTGTTCAGGTACCATGAAAAAAGGCAGTAGAAATTTTGCGGGCAAGAGTTTTGTTGAATTTATAAAAAGCAACCTTTCTTTAAGTTAACGAGAGAGTTCAAAATTAAAATGGTCGTATAGCCTTTGGAAACGTTAACACCCGCTTTGTGCTGTCATAATAGACGCGGTTGAGATTAATTTAAAGCCTTTTATTGTTATTCAAAACAGCACTTTTCCTTTAACAATGAAATTAAATTGGTTTAGAAAGAAGTTGAGTGTTATCCCCCACCCTAGTAAACCCCTAATGAAAATCTATTATTTGACACACTTTTGGTTATTTTTTTGTATGTGTATGGTTGAAATTATAGTGATAAACTGCCTTATTTTCTAGCAGAGGAATTCTTGCGGTTTTTTGGTGCCTTTCAGGTATTTACTCACCACTTGTTTTGAAAGAAGTATACTTTCTTTAAAGTCGTGGGATGACTAAAACCGGAAGAATGTTTTATTGTTACTCAGCTTTGTATACAACGACAAAAGAAAGCAATTATTCAGGATTTATTCAGATAGGTTCAGTGATTTCTTTTGTAGCATCAGTTGAAAAAAAAAATGATTTCAAAATTAATTTTCAAATACGCCGTATTGCTCTGAAGGTAGAAACTTAAAACTGTGATCACATGAAAAGGATTCAAATCCTAATTTTTTCATTAGCCCACTATTCAAGGATTCTTGAACTATAAATGTCAACCTCTATGTAGGGTCTCACATACACATTTTAAAATTTTGAAATTATGAACAATGATTGCCTTTTTTTGATTCTTCATTATTAATCTACAAAAGTTATTAAGAACGAATCAACGATCTGGAAATATTTATGAAAATTTTATGTCCAATATATTTCATTCAATATCTTTCCCCGTATAAGTATGTATTGTTATTGACTTTCTGTTCACTGACTACGACTAATACTGACTACTGACAATAAAAGTGTGATCCGAAATACTGTAAATCCATGAACTGTCAGAAATATTTTAAGAAAACACAAGTAGCCTAGTAGAGTATTTCAGATAAAGTTTTATATCAGCACAGCAAATCAAAAGAGTAAGTCAAATAACCATAACATTAGGAAATAACAAAACATAACCTTAGAAATCGGAACGTGAATTAAAAATTTTGAACACACCAAATATATCAATACATGTAAAAATTTAGTGGCTTACTGTAAATCATGGAGGTGGCAACCAAGAGAATGACTTAAACTTTAGAAACAATGAGTAAATAAGTTCATTCTGAAACTCTCAAGCGAAGTTTACAACAACATGCGAGCAAGAAAATCTAAAATCACTTGAAATTGCATAAGTATTAAATTGTTATTAATGACCTAAAATAACTACTGATACTAAAGCATAGAGCCTCTACCGATGTAGTTAAGACTCCTGCCCCGTGGTCAGATCTTGATCACATTGAGCATGTGCGGGACTATATGTACAAAAAAAAAGATAGAACACAATATTCTTAAGAAATAGGAGTTAAGAAAACATCTTACTGAAAGTGGGCTAAAACCGAATAAACATTTTACATTGAGTTAATCCAATCCATGCTAAGTTGATTGCAAGATATAACAAAATGTGAGTGTTGCCCAATTAAATATTAACGATGTTCATATTTTTTTCTTAATTTATTGGAAAATGTCCCATTACTTTTTTGAGCAGATTTTCTGCTTTGATTTCTTTTACTTTGCTGTTGTTGTTTCTGATGACAAAACCACTGACTAATTGTCAGCGATTTCTAGCTGAAATTTTTAAGTCTCTCATTTTTCAGTCTCACATCTAGGACCAAGAGTGTGACTTAGATACTCACGAGTCACAACCCTTTTATGGGGTAGACTTCATTCATGCATTTCATTCACTCATCCACAGATCGTAAATTAAACCTGACCTAGCTTGGTGTTCTAAGTTTGCATTCAGTTCACTTCTTCGATAATCAATATTTCTCTAATTTAGTCGGTGTTTTTCCCTCTTTAGTATTTATCACAAATTTGTCTTTTTTTTTTTCCTATTTTATCCTCAAACATTTAAGCTTAAAAATAAAAAATAAAAAAGTAGTGTCTTCGGGTTTTTTCAAATGATAAGCACCAAAAATTTTCATACATTTGCAACTTCCTTTTCTCTTACTGTTCCCTTTCTTACATCTAATTCTGAAATAATCATGCAATTAAAATCAATATTATAACATTATTATTATTATTATTTTGTAATCTCTTACTTACATTCGACTTTTCAATCAAGCATTATCTGCGGTTACCTCTCTAAAAAAGTGATTTTTTTCCTACTTTTTTATCAAAAGGGATATTATCTATTTAAAGAGGTTTCATTAATTAATTAATTTATTATTATTAGTATATATTTAATTATTATTAAAAGGGATTTTATCTATAAAAAGAGAATTTTATCGAATAATAACGAATGAAATTTTCGATAAACAACATATTTGCCATAATCTCATTTGCTTATAGGCACATTGAGATATATGATTTAAAAGTAATTTTATTGGAAAGTGCACTAAATATCTATAATTCACTTATTCCAAAATTCTGCTACTCTGCTTCATCGAAATAATTCAAAAACTTATTATATCATCACCATGCTAAATTTTAAGCAAAGCTATCTGCAAAATTCTTCAGCAAACAGCTTTTGCAACAAATCAATTGCAACAAAATATGAAAGATAAAACTCTCTCGCTATTGTCTATGCTTGTGTGATTTTATGACGAATAACAGTAGGCTATAAGCAAATTCCTTATTGGTCGATATTTTTATCGGGTTTAATATATTTTCCCCTTATTTCTATCCCCCTTTTAAGTGTTTTCATTCTTATTTCTCATACAGATGATTTTTGGTGTCATTATTAAGGCATTATCAAATGTAAATTTTGTTGCTTAAAACTAAGAAATAGTCTTCAGTACAATTATCCATCTTTAATGTCATAGTACTCGCACCTCAAACGCTGTCCTTCAATCAATCCATTTGTATGTGAATAACAATTTCCCCTGATGCCATTTCTCATCGAATGATAATCGCTGAGGTGAAACACTATACTATTCCATTTCTTTGTGGCGAGATTGCTACATAATCGAGTGGGTTCTTTCTGTTAGACCGTTGGGTCATTCGAACCCTCTATTAAACCTGCCCTCTCTATTATTGCCAGCATCAGGTGTGACCTTTTCCTTCATTAACACCCGACAGATGTGGAATAGGAGCTGACACCTGAATCCGCCATGATGGATTGAAAATTGCCTTGTTCTCCTAATTCGTTTTTTGGAACATATGCAATCCGGTGCTTGGTGGAATTCTACCGCCTGTCACCGCAAGGTTGATTTTTTTTTCCTTCTCCAACTTCCGTCTATGAAATTCGCAGACCATACAGGTGAAACTCTGTCAAATTTGTTCAAAAGAGTAATAAGTATGCTGAATTCAATCAAAAACCAACTATCGTTGTTGAAAGTATTGTTGTAATTTTCTTATTCTTTTATTTGAATGTAAAAGGAACCAACACTATACTTTTTTAAGATTGAAATAGCTGGTTATAACAAGGCTGGATAAATATATCTTACAATTATAATGTAGTTATCTACTCTGATATTTTAAAGCTTCAACTTCTTGAAATTTAAAGAAATGTTGCTTGTTAAATATTATACACATACATACAAAAAAAAAGAAAAAGATGGAAAAAGAAGCCACAGTATTATTCAATAATACATCACCCAAAGACAATAGTATATTATTAACAAAATAGAATATAGTGAATATGTGTCTTGACAATCTAAGATTATTTCTCAATTCCCATGCATTGTTAAATGACATTGCATCATGACTTCCACTTTTTTGTATTACCATATTTACCTTCTCTCCTCTATTAATTCGAAAATTAAATTAGAGATGGCCGATTTCAGTCAAATTGAATTTATTTCATCTTAATTTCATTGCTTCAGTCACAAAAAGAAGTTAACAGGAACTATATATATATAAAAAAGGAGTTAACCCTTGATTTACAGCTGCAATCCAGATATAATTTTACTTACTTCTGTTGTAAGAGTTTGACCGATCAAATTGTATAAAAAGTGCCAAATATCCCATTGTGCTGTTCAGATATAGCTTTTTAAACATTATGGAAAATTATCTAGAAAGTTCATTTTCTTTTAAGTGGAATATTTTTGTACATCTTTACCTTTAATATTATTAAAATTATTTGATATTTGTAGAAAGAAAGAATATCATATGTTCTCGTTCACGAAGATACGGCATTATTAAATCACCAGTTATTAATACTATGAATACAATTACACATTATTTTTTAAACACGATCATCATGGTAATCTGAAGGTCAGTTCTGTGAAATACTGTTATTATATTTAATAGAAATATTTTTTTATCATAAAATCTGTTCTTTTAAATTGATCTTACGTATATATTTATTTTGTTTGGAAAGTCAAGTACTTACGTATATATTTATTTTGTTTGGAAAGTCAAGAACTAAGACCTTCGAAGAATCCTGCATTTTAGGCTTCAGTTTATTAGTCGCATTTCAAAGCGCTCGCAAACAGAGATGACTATTTTGGAATAATATAAATAATAATAATATATATCCATGAAAGTTTAAATTCATTAAATACTCGAGTAAAATAATTCGGAGTAATTATTGTAGCGCCAAGAAATTATAAATTTATTAAGAGCTCCAAATAATTATTTCCTTACATTGTTTTCTAAAATAGTCGCTTACAGTTCCGATATTTTTTTATGCAAATCCTTTCTACCAAGTGTAACGTTTGAATTCATTATTTATTTATTACAAAAAAATGGAAGACAGGAAACAGAATTAAAGCAGCTCATTTACTCAAAAATATTTCTATTTTTGAATTATATTAATGTTTAACAAACTGATTAATTTTATCTATTACTTGAAAATGTTTATATATTACTTGATATAGTTCCATCCATAAACAATATTGGGTACAAAAATTACAAATGCTGTATAATTAAATTTTTATTCCGTTTCCGTTATTTTCAGTAATTAAAATAAGCTGAGCAATTATTTTCAAAATGCATCCATGTTGCAATTCTTTTATCAGAAGAAAAGTCCAACGTATTATAGGAAATGGGATGTAACTTCCTTTCCGTTCCTGTAATGAACAGGACGAAGGAAGCGGTGAAAAAATATGTATGTGATTCATACAAACCGGCATGAATATGTTGATGAAATGCATCAAATTTTGTCAACAGGCGATATCAATGTATATTATAAACCTGAGATTTCTCGAAAATACTATTTTAGGAAAATGTACAAAAAAAGTAATAACTGATTAAAAATATAATAACTCAATCAAAGTTAGAAATGGTGCATTTTTCAACATAAAAGATGAAAGAGGAATGAAAAAAAATTACCTTGTTTTTGAATTAGAATTATTTGAAGTTAACTTACAGAATAACAGCTAAGAATATGACTGATAGTAAAACATCTAAAAAACAATGTTTCAAACTGAAAACTAGTTTATGTGTTACTGAAGCCATTATAATATGCATGAAAAGTTTTTGTATGACACTTTTAATGTCATTACTTTACGTTATTCTCGACTCTAGATGCACTGTTTGATTTTATTTTCACGACAAATTTATTTAAACGTATGCTTTTTGTTTGGAAATGAGTTTCAGGCACGAACATAATGCTGAATTTACTATTGTAGCTATGTTGATGACTTTTTGATTCACCTACTGCAGAGTTTTTCAAGCTCATTCTGAATTCAACGAAGCATATAAGGGGTGGGGCTAGTAAAAAGCTTTATAATTTAAGAGGATTTTCTTGAACCATTAGCGTTGAGAACAAACCAACCATTCTGTGTCTTCTTTGCCCTTCAAATATCGACAATGTGATTCATGAAACGATCTTGTTAAAGTGCTGTCTTTACGATCCACCAGTAGAAAGTTGGTTTAAATTCTAACTCTAGAGTCAACTTGTGGGTTGATTGACATCGTGAGTGATTAGGATATAATTGCTCTTGCTATTTGTCGTGTTGGTTTCATTCATTGGAGTTGAAAAGAAACGAATCAACGGTGTGGAAACGTCATTGCTAAAAAAATGGGTATGGGTAAAGACGCTTCTTCTTTAAGTGGCCATTTTTCAACTGAAAGAAATTATGGTTATTATTTCAAAAGCACTTTTTATTGATCGTTTATTTCGCATTATTTTAGAAGATAAATGGGAATCTCGTAGGAAGCATGGTGTATCTTCTTTTGCTGTAATACACGCTCACTCTGAAAAAATTTGATCAAGAGATAGACGCAATCGACTTACTTATAGATGAACACGCAACTGATGTATTTTTGAACAATTTTCCTATCAAAGAAATAAAAAGCAGTTCATATTGTAGTGTTTAGATAGGTTTATAGTGAAGAAGAAAAAAAATTTTTTTTGAAAAGGAGAGTATGAAAATAACTATTTTGAAAGTTGTTGGGACATTGAAAGCAGAAATCAATGTATATAATTATACACAATTTTTTTTCACTCTGGAAAATCAGCCATGAAAGGTACTAAATTTAATTTTGTTTTAAAAAAATTAAGTTAATGTCAGTTAT
The DNA here is from genome assembly GCA_026543055.1 of Argiope trifasciata. Lineage (NCBI taxonomy): Eukaryota > Metazoa > Arthropoda > Arachnida > Araneae > Araneidae > Argiope > Argiope trifasciata. The sequence continues at coordinate 237,793 of JAPMOQ010034295.1, forward strand.
CGTAATATTTAATTTTAAATAGTAACTGAACGATTATGAATCGATTCTTATATTTAATAATTATATCTTTACAAATTTTCATCTAGGGTTTTCAGCGATGCACTATCAAATTACTTTTTAACTTTTAAATAAATGCAAAAGAATAAGGGGGGAAATACCAACTTTCGCATTAATGATCAATATTTAAACATTTCTATGTATTTTTAAAACTACAGAGTAGTAATTTTATATAAATTTGTCCACTTCAGTATAAAGATAAATCCAAATATTTTCATTTAAATTTTCTGAGTAATCATGGTTAAAGATATTTAATTATAAATTTATCGAAATTTTAAATTTGCTGATTTAAATTAAATAAAATATGGTGTTTATTAGGCCCATGAGTATAAGCACATTTCTAAGTAATAAAAATTAACAAATTTCATTTTATTTCCCTTAAAAATTTTAAGGTTTAGCACAAATAAAATATATTTAAATTTAATATTAATTTAAAAAAATTTCTGTTAAAATTAAATTTTCTTTTATCTTTATTTCAATTTACATGATTATTAGTAAATTTTTAAGTAAATCTTGATAAATTTTTCTTCAGGTTATATATGCAGGACAAATATAAGAGTTATTTGTTAAGAATTAGCCTTAATATATTACAAATAGTAAAATTTTAATTAAAGGTCAAATTTAATATTCGTATCCTCATTTATACGTTAAGGTAAAAATGATTAATTTTTAAATAGAATGAAATACACGTTATGTTTAGAGGAAAATTCAAGCTTTGATTAGCTTTTTAGCATGAATGATTAGCATGAAAAGTTTCAGGAGAGAAAAAGTAGAACTTAGAACTAATTAAATTGAAATAAAATGAAATAAAATTGCCTTTCCTTTTTTCAGAAAACCGCTATATTTTACTCAAAAATACACTGTACACTCATATGCAATCTCTGGGTTTTTTTTTAACGTTTCGTATAGAAATATTTCATAAATGAGAATATTTCTCTGCACAAAATTATTAAGCCATTCAAAAGAACAAACTGAAATCTTTTGAATTTATTTATATGTTTATTAACGAATTTATAAATTGTTTCTATATAAATACATATTGTCATGCGATTTAATATAAAAATAACATGTTTCCGCTATATATCTAGATATTTTAAGAAGGGAACTGCATGATGAAATTGTGCTTTCACTTTGTGTAAGGGTTAAAAATATATCTAATATTTTTCCAGAATCCAAATATAATATATTTCATAAATTCAAAACGATTTTTTTTCAAAATTTTACAAAAAATCATTTTAAAAATATTTTTTCAAAATTGAAATATCTCTACAGCTGTGCATGTGTAGCATAAATGCGATGATTAAAGGAGGGGAGGAAGAAATAAGTATCGTTTTCATATGTAATATCGAAAAAAGGATTGATACTGTCTTTCGTAAAGTTGCATTTCTAAAGGCGAAAGAATAAAATACTTTTAAAAAGATATACATATACTTGGCGATAAAATTTCTAGAAGAAACAAATAGTATCAATTTTTGAGAGTATTATTCGCTTTAAATAAAAGCTAATATTGATTTATCCGATAAGTTTAACTTAAAAAATAATGATGTTTTATCTTAAAAGTTTATGGCACTTTTTATTTCATAAATAAAATATAAAGTTTTAATTACCTACTGTTCCTATTTATAACTGTTTTTCAACTATCAAACCAATAAAGCGATGAAAATTTTATAATTATTAATTATATTATCCCAATCTGTAAATAGTATGATTAAATAAATAATAAATATATGTTCATATAAATATTTTTGCATCATTGATCTTTCTGCTTTAAGGGCATTTAAATGTAATGTAAATTTAAATTAAAAGTCGAAATCTAAACAAAATAGATTAAAAATCATTTAACAAAAAAGAAGTTTATTAAAAATACTTTTTGATTACATCCAGTCTTGCAGATCTGTATTTTGAACAAAATGGCTCTGTGACAGAATTTTTTTTCAGGTAATAGTTGGTCAAAAGTAACTGCATTATTGATATGGCAAATTCAAATTTAATATTTTGCACAATGATAAAAACTTTAAAAAGAAAACTTCATACAAAAATTCCAATAAAGTATTTAAAATATAAGAAAAGCGTAAAGTATTTCCATAAGGAAAAACGCTGAAATATAAGAATGCTCAAATAATTTTAAAAAACGTGAGTTTGTGTTGAGGAAAAGGAGATTAACTTCACAAATAAATAGTTAAATCATATGAAAAAATGTCTTTTTATATTGAAGCAACAAATGTAAAACAGATGAATTATGCAAAAGAAAAGTTTTCAAGCACGAGTTTAACATCTTAAAGATTTTTTAAATTATTTGTATACAAAATTATTAATAAAATATTAAAAGTAGTTTTCTTTATTTGTTATGAGACTTCTAATTCATTTTTGGAAATAGATTGAAACACCAAACAGCCAGTATTATACATTTAAATTTTTATGTTTTTGAACATAGTTTTGAGTAAAAAAGAAGGAATGTTTCATATAATAAAAAGTGCCTGAGTAGTGGGAATTCTATCATCATCTCATCATGAATGGTTTAAATTCTACTACACTTATAATAAGCCATTTGTAGTCGTATATTATACAATATTCAAATTAATGATTCAGCCTTAATTTACACAAAAAAGGGAATAAAAAACTTGCATGTATAATCATTTAAAAAAAATGAATTAAGTCTGTTATAATGAAACTGAATTAAATTAAACATCATTTGAAATGAGTAAATGAAGACGAACTGCAATGTGTATCATTAGAATTTTTTTTCAAATTTTAAGGAAACAGTTTGTTTTATTTAATGATTAAAAAACACCTTTCATAGGAAAATCCTGTTATTACCAATTTCAGAGAAATTGGGTCACTATTGAAAAATTATTCTTTTTAACAAAGCATCAAAAAAAGGAACATTTTATAAATGTGAAGGTGGCAATTGATACCTCATCGTTGTAATAATGTAAAACCGGTACATAAACCACAATATAATGCAAACTACACAATATATTATTAACAACCTTCTACAACTTTTCTTTATCCTTCTCGATAAGCCATTATTTGCATAACAATTCATTGAAAATCCTTAATTGAAATATTACTTTTAATATCAGACATCACTTATGAAAATAACGCTATTGAAGTGTAGGTTGCCACTCTCAGATGCTAAATACTTTATTCAAATAAATAAATAATGATGAAGCATGCATGGAAAGAACAGATTGAAATGTAGAACGGTCAAATCCGTGACCAACAACTGAATTATCGAAGAGTAAGATGTCGAACAATTGTCTAACTGAACCCTACAATAACCTCCACCGCCCGAGCAATGATTTTGAAAATGATGAAAAATTATTCTCGCTGCTAAGAGGAACACCCCAGGAAACTAAATTCTTGCCGGATTCCGCCTTCCATGTCGTTCAGAGCCCAAATTACTGTGATGTATCCTTCTCCGGCGGATTGGAGCAAAGAAAGTGTTAGAAGCGAGCTTAATGTGCGCTAACCTCTGCCACGAAGCTATTCCATCATTTCCATTGAAAGAGTGTTATCTTTGTCTAATTCGGATGGCATTCTCTTCCTGTTAGATTATGCAATTAGAAACTTAGATTATACCACTTTTGATAAGTAGTAGGTGGTCTCTATTTTTTTATTCATTATTGTCAGTCCTCTTTTTATATATGAATTGCAACCACGGAAGTTAATGGCATTTAGAAAAATGTTATATTTTATATGTTCGTGAAAATGAAATATGTTTATCTACTTTAAATTTGCATACGAGGAGGGGTGTTTAATGTAAAACAACAACAAAAAAACCCCCATTCCCCCTACTTTTTTTTTGTTTACATATTCTGTTCGAAATCTTTGTGAATTTTTGCTTGAGGAAAAACATAGAAAATATTTTTGATTTTGAAAAATTTTGCAAAACTATTTTTGAGTAATTTATAACAATAGATATTCTTATTCCAATAAAATTCAAAACACTGTCATTTTTTTCAGAAAGAATTAATACCTTACTCTCTAATTCTCCATACATATTCTGTTCTACATTTTTTTGCGGACTTTTGGAGGAGAAAAAGCATTATTTCTCAGTTTGGACAAGTTTTGTAAAAGTATTTTTTGTGTAACTTACAACAATAATTCTCATTATTCCAATGAATTTCAAACCCATCTCATCGTTTAAAAAATATTTGACACTTTACTTTACATTTTTCCATGCATACTCTATTCTACAGTTTTTTACGGATTTTTGAAGGAGATAAAAAATTTGAGGACAGTTTTTGCAAAAAAAAAAAAAGCGCAATTTGCAATAATAGATTTTATTATTCTAATGAATCGCCGCTATCACAGTTCTAAAAATATTTAATACTTTTTCTACATTTTACTATATAAACTGTATTCTACATTTTTTACGGATTTTGACGAAGAAAATCCATAGACTTCTATTTTTACAGCCTTTGCAAATATATTTTTTTGTATGTCACTTGCAACAGTAAGTTTTATTATTTCGATAAAATTAAAATTATTTACATACTTTTTCGAAAAACTTTTTCTTTACAAATCTTTTTTTTTTTTTTTCAAAAATCTTTACTTCCCATTACATTATAATTACTCTGCGCTACATTTTTTTGAACTTTAAAGGAGATATAACATTTTTTTTCAGTTTTGATAATTTTTGCAAACATATTTTGTGTGTAATTTGCAGCAATAGATTTTGTTATTACAGTGAAATTCATTCCCTTTTTATTGTTTCAAAAATATTTAACAATGTTTATTTGTTAAAAATATTTAACAGTCTGTTAAAAATGAAGGAAAGAAAAATTCTGCCTCTTTTGTGTAATTTACAACAATAGATTTTGTTGTTCCTATGACATTCATTCAGTTTTTATTGTTTCAAAAATATCTAAATGTGAGTACTTCAACCAATGCTTAAAAACTGAATGAAAGAAAAATTTTATGTATTTTTTGAGCAATTTACAATAATTGGTTTTATTATTCCAATGAAATTCATTTCATTTTTATTCCAAAAAATATTTAAAAGTGTGTATTTTATCCAATGTTAAAAAATTAATCAAAGAAAGATTATAACAATTTTTTGTGCAATTTACAAGTGTTTTTAATCTGTAATTTAAAACAATAGATTTTCTAATATATAATTTGCAATAATAAATAATTTATAAGTTTATAACAATGAATCTTTTTAACAATGAAATTGATACCATTATTATTGTTTCAAAAAATATTTCACCCAATGTTAAAAAATAAATGAAAGAAGGGCTCTGCTTATTATTTGTGTAACTTACATGATGAATCAGAAAATCAAACAACAATCAATGAAGGAAGTGTAATTTCGAATTGATTATTAGAAATTCATTTCAAATAACTCACCGTAATGGATTTAATTTAATTATGATAGCATAGATCGCGATTCTCTAATGATAAATATAAAATATATTCTTGCATGTATTCGATTCGATGTTCACGAGTGTGATAAATGTAACAGTTGTTATAATTCAGCTGTAAAGTTTGTCACAATTTGATGCTGAAAAATACAGCAGATTGAGCAAAGAAGATTTCAATGAAACAAGAAATATTCCCAGTGAGTAAACTAATCGCCAAAAGCAGTCAGTGAATCAATAGATTACAATGCATTCAAATAGTTTTTGGCCAAACATATTTTCACTGCACATAAATATTTCCTGTAGCTTTATTATCAACTTAAATTATAAGAATTATTGAACTTTTTACTTCCAACAATGCCACTCTACTTTCTTATATAAGAAGTATGCAATAAGAAAGTATTATAAATGTCAAAAAATTTCAATTCCAGATTTTGACTAATCACAACTGTTCAAATTTTTTATCCTACATTTACAAAAAGTTTAATAACTTTCAACAAACAACTGAATCAAATTATTCGCAATTTTGCTAAAACGCAAATAAATAACAATTCGATGATACAGAATTTCATCTTCTGTTATCGTGGAGGAATAAGATTTTTAAACAATTTGGAAATTGGAACGTTTTATTTTCATTACTTTAATTTTTTTTGTAGTTTTACTTCATTTTTACTGCCTTTTAATGGTGTATATTAAAAGCAGTTAAAATATAATTGCACTATACTATTTGCAAGATCTTGCTTTGTAAATTTTCTACTTTAGATCTGATTTTTACTAGCTTGTCAGGAATCTCCCGAAGACCTTTTCTATCGTCCTTCAGCAATTCATTATTGTAGCCATTTATCATTCTTTTTTCAAACGTATGATTTTTGAAGTGTGAGCCGTTGAAATAAGAATGCTTTTATTAAATTTCATTTAATTAACACTTAAAATTACTTTTAGTAGATGTTAAATTTTTTACTTTGACAAACACTTGTTGACTGAAAACTGAGCCTTTGCGTACTTTGCCATATACTTATATATGATAATCTTAATAAATTTCAACAATTATTTAGAGATGATCAATTACTATTTAAAGACTTGAAAAAATTGCTGTAATTAGAAAATATGATTTTTATTGTCAGCCTTTAATTGAGTTAAGCTAATTAGGATAAAGCCATTTATTACTTTATGTAATGAAATTTTTGTTAATTTTTACAACTTTCTTTTCAGTTATAACGGATTTTCAGTTATGCTTTATTTCTTCCTAAGATAATATGTATTAATTACATCAAACATCAATTAATAGCTTTTAATGCATTAAAACATAAATGTCCATAGTTTTGTTTTCTGGACTTTGAATTGCCTATGACTGACTCTGTTGCTAAACAAATTAACCAGTTCTCAAGTAGTCTGTATTAGATATTTATATTTTAAATCAATATTTTCTATACCAGAATGTGCTAGTACATTTGTATTTTATAAATAATTTTTGCATAAATCATTTATAAAATACAATTTATAAATAATTGATGTGTGTAAATATTTATAAATTGTAAATGTGTGTATAACTTTTTGTGTCTAAATTATTTTAAAGCAGCTTTTAAGAAAATTTAGAAAAGCTTTACTTTATTTTGTTTCGTGTATTATACTCACTAAAGTGATGCATCAAATCGCAGTTTCTTACTTTTCAGAATAATCCATCCATCGATTTTTTTTCCTTAGAATATATTCCAGAAAATTACCCCATATCTGATTGTGGTTATGGAGATCAATAAATATTACCATAATATAATTAAAACATCTAAATTACTGCTAGATTAAAATCTTTTTGAAAATCAAATTATCTAAAATAACGATGGCATAGTCTTAGAATTAATCTGACAGTCATACAAGTTAAATTTCAGAGTAATTCGCAAGTTAGGTCAAAAGATTCCCCGCAGCTTCTCGGCAACTAAGAGTACCATTTATAATATCAATCAATTCAAAGAAGAAGATTAAATTTTCCAAAGTTTCTGCTCAAAACTTTTTCATGTGAGCGCACCTGAATTCAGCAGTTTCTCACGAAGCTAAAAATAAAACTTCATACGGAATATTTTTTAAAGCAAATGTCCATATTAACAAGGGTAACCCACTCAATTAATTCCAATATAATGTAATGCTTTTTTAGGCAATCATTGGCTCTTCGTGTATTTAAATTGTACTCATTTAACCCTTTTTTTACCCAGGAAAAAGAATTTAGATCCCCGTTTGTGAATACTTTTTTAAGGAGAGACAATAAAGTACATTAACTTTTATGGTAGATTTATAGATTTTTAAACTGAATTTAGTGAATCAAAATTAATTCTGTAAGCACTTTTAGCTTTTCTGAAATAATATTACAGTTTTGGAAATAGTATTATAGTTTTGGGTTGAGATAAATAATTTAATAAAGTATTTAGTTCAAAGTATTTTGTTTGAAAAAATAAACATTTTCCTAAAAAAGAAAACTTTTCACTTAAAAGCAAATTATTTTTTTAATATTTTCATTTTATTAACTGACTACTGCTTGCCTAAAAAGAAATCTATAAACCCTTTATAATAAAACGTGTTTATCATTTTTTCCTATATTTATAGTACTAAGCGAACATTTACAGAGAAATTATTTTTAATATAGCTGTCATGCTTTATCTTAAAAGTTTAATGCTTTTAATCAAAATCAATGTTTCCTTAATATATTATTTATCATTTTGTTTAGATGCCTCTGTCAATGTTTATATCAGCAAATATTGAAAATTTTGAAAATTTTTTTAATTTTATCCATAAAATTCAGCTGAATAGCCACTCGTTATAAAAAAAAAAGTGGAAAGGAAAAGTTTCAAGTTAGGATTGAATTGCAATTGTCCAGTATTTGATTTATCAAAAGAAAACGGAAAGTTGCAGAAAGGTGGAAATGCTTTAACCGTAAAACAATCTAAAAAAAACATATTAAAAAATTGGAAAACGTCAAAGAAATCGCAAAGGATAATTTTATGCTATGTAGTATTTTTTGTAGGAATCAAACGGCGGTTATAAATATAGCAATTGTACATATAAAACTGTAAAATCCATTTTTTAAAACAAAGCAAATATTTGCATTTGAGGGATCTTACCTACAATAATATTAAAATATATTTAAAATATATTTAACAATATATTTAAAATGACTAAGAAAATTAATAAAGCTTTTATCAAATAATATACGCATTTAAATCTGAAATTAATAAAATATCACCCTTTTCAATAACAAGCTTAAAATACAGTAAAGATTATTATTAAAAAATTCAGAAACAACTTGAAAACTCAACATAAAAGTTAAGCGTAATATATTTAAATAATTTTCTGTTTTATATTCATTTTCTTTAATAACTACAATTTATGACAAATTAAATTTATAAATTGTGATAAAATTAATACTAGTATGAGAGAGAAAAAATATTATAAGATAGAAGTAATTCTCAAATAATTTATTGCATCATCAATTTTTTTTTTTAATTTCTAGATCTTAATTCTACACAAAGTATTTATATATTTAAAATGACTAAGAAAATTAATAAAACTTTTATCAAATAATATGCGCATTTAAATCTGAAATTAATAAAATATCACCCTTTTCAATAACAAGCACAAAATCTACGTGCCTGATAACAATCAAGAAACGAAACGCGAAACAAGCTATCCAATTTCAAAGTCCATCAACGATTTCAGGTGCACAAATTACCATCCCCAAATCCATCGGCTTTCTGCAATTACAACGGCGCCACTGGCTTCTGCAGCTTTTGGCAGATCATTTCGTTTATAGAGCCATCACATTTCATATTTTGTAACAACTTCATCATCCAAAAGCCTTAAATTACACCAATAGCCTGATGCTGAAAATTACCCCCTCTGATAATTTGATCTGTAGGGAGGTCCCCACTGCACCAATTAGTAAGGTAGCTATCAATAGGAAATGTGCGGGAGCATACATGTGGGTAAAAAAAAATTGGGCTGTCTATGACCGACGTAATATTGTGAGGAGGCCGCAGATTTAATTAGATGGTTTCCTGCAGCTGGTAGGAGGTTTATATTACTTTATTCTCCTACTGAAAACTTTCAGCAGTCTACCCGGGGAATATCACGTAATTAAATTAAATGAAATTTTAACGACCACAGGTGATTCAATACTATCTGCAGTTTGAAAACGATGTTAAGGATCTGTCTCGAATTATAATGGTGTATATAAGCATGTGATATTATGAAAAAAACATTTTCCTCCTCTTATATAACAATTTCATTTGAAGTAAATATGTTTCTAGAAGTATCTTACTGCAGATGCGAATAATTTTTGTGTTTATATATTTTACAGACAATTAATAAAAGATAGATATTCGTTAAAATACTTAGACTGTTTATCGAGTCTTGGACGTTTTTAAACAGAGAATGAAACTTGAAAACTATAATATACTTTCCTTAAACACAAATATACACATAATACCTAATATATTATATAATATGTGATATCTAATATATTTTATAATATGTGATATCTAACATATTTTAAACGTAATATTATACGTAACACAAATATACACATAATACCTAATATATTATATAATATGTGATACCTAATATATTATATGATATATGATATCTAATATATTATATAATATGTAATACCTAATATGTTTATAATGTTTTTATATGATAGCATTTTATAGAAATGATAAATGCTATTTAGACAAAGTATGAGTAAAAATGTCATAATAAACTTATTATTCAGTTTTGAAACAAAAATCGAGCCAAAATATCGATTTTATCATATGTCCTTGAGTATTTGGTCATTTGAAATTATAAAATCTAAATAGTAAATACTATCCCATTTCTAAGAACTCTTTTAATAGTTAACAGATTTCTTTGGTAATTTAGCTTAATTTCTTATCCGTTCGCATTTTCACAAAGTCGTTTTAATGGTGTTCTCAAAATAATTTCCAACTCATAACTTTCTCACCAGCATGAAATTACTCGACACATTTACAGTGTCATTTCTCCCCTTCTTTTTTTTTCTTTCCATCAAGTGTTTGACAATGCATGACATTTGCTAACGCCACTTTTGAAATGTTTAAAAATGAAACGGTGCTTGTTTTTTTATTTTATTTTTATAAATATTTTTTTTAAATTACAAAAAAAATCCTTTCCCAAAAACACCTTTTATAATCCATTAAAATATAAAAATTAGTTCCATTCTCCAACAACTTTAACTCTTCTCTGACAAATTTGATAACTTTCTTGATAAATGAAACACATATATCTGTTCAATTAGCAGAGAGAAATTGACAAAGGCTAGTATAAAAGAGGTTCCACTACATATGAAAAGGATATAGAATATATATCTAGAATATAAAATATCTTCATATAAATCAGGAATATATATAAAGAATATATTTCTGCAACGCGGAAGAGGAATGTAAAAGTCTCTAAATTTATTTGCTTTTCTTAATTTAATGCATCTATTTTTTTTTCCAGATCTCTCAACAATTACGGACAAAATTAATTAGTTTTGAATTTGATTTAAAATATCAAAATTGTAATTATGATTTTGGCAATAATATCTTGTAACAATACAAATTTAATGATAATTTCATTGTTCGTTCTTCTCAATTTTGTAGCTGTAACCAAATATTTCTTATAATATATAGGCGAATTTTTCTCTCCAGTGTTTCGGAAACACACACACGCATACACGCACAAAGCTGCTGTAAACGACTCCAACTACAAATGATGATGAAAAGCTTTCTGAGTCCATATAATATTTATCTAATGACTTCTTATGTTGCTAACATTCATTTCTTTTCCTATACTCGGTTAGTCCACCCACGAAGCAGCAAATTTCTTACGCAACTTTCCAACCTAGAGCACACAGTTCAAGATACTCATCTGGATTTCATGAAAAGATAGGTATATTCTATTTTTAATGGTTTAATATGACCTGTAATCTCCCAGCCGCCATGGGCACCAAGATATAAAGTTCAAGGTGTTGGTTTATAGCCATCAAAACCTGTATTTCAGAGCACAACTAACGCCTCGTCGATTTCATGCCGCAATTCCAAGCTAGAGATGTAGTCTCTATATTTGAGTTTTATTGAACCTCTGAGATTGATAAGGATCATTCTGAATGTCCTTAAGGCTGGACGGCTACTACCTTGCTGCTTCTTCGTGTATCTTCTCGAAAGGTGAGGTTCAGCCAGAGAACAAATATGTGAAGAAAGTCTAATAGTGTTTTTACAAATGTTGCAATTTTCGCAGCTGGATTCACCCATTTCGTCGCCCTGGAATGATTTAGTTTTCTAAAGATATCTTTATGTGTATTTATCAGTAAAGTGAGCAGGATGTTGGCAACTCTTGATGATCCTCAGTTCCATTTTGTGGCCAATTCCTTTGATTCTACCATTGCGCTTAGTTGCTAACTCTTTTGTCATCCGTTGGTTAATGGAGGATTTAATAAATGAAGAATCATAGACGGAAAGGAGGTTTTGCGAGATGTTTCTGATAAAGATGATCCGTTAAGTCGCAAATTATTTCGCTTTGGAGGTGATAGAAATGTGTAATCAAGAAATTCTATTTATAATATACTGTCTATGAAACACAACTGTTTGCAAGAAAATACTTGAATCTTTAATGCAATACAAAAGTAATATGCTTTCATATGAAAGAATGCGATTTTCATCACATATTTGGATAACCATTCTATATGTAGATATTGCCTCATAATTTACAGAAGCAGAGTAAAATTATCTATATCATAAAACGGAAAATAATTTTCACCATATATTCGGATAGCCCTATTATATATAGAGATTGCATCATAATTTACAGCATTATAATACCCAGCAGTGAGAATTCCCTTTATTATAAAACGAAAAATGCTTCAAAATATATTTGAAAATATTTTTAGCAGTTAAGCAGCTTCTGCATCTATTAGAAAATATTTTCTTTAATTTCCGTAAATAATATAATATTTATTTCACTTATCTGTTTGGATTCCGCTGGATAGAATAAAAATTATATTTAATATTAAGCAACATTATAAGATTTTAGAATAATATTTTGATGCCGATTTTAAAAATTTAAAACATGAGTTAAGTGGTAATTAAAAATATTTGAATTTCTATATTTCCTACTAAATATTTTCGATTGTAACCGTTTGACCATTATTTTGTAGAAAAACAAATAAACGACGGGCAATATTAAAACTAAATAAAGAGATTATTTGATTAGCTAATAAATACTTATTTGATAACAGCACTTTATTTGTTATTCTCTAAAAGAATATAGTAGTGGTAATCATTGTAAAAACTAAGCAAATATTCCAAAACCCTGGAATAGAAAAATAAAGCAACTGAACGAAAATTTTCTTTGTGTTAAAAACATAATTCCTTATTGTGTGGAAACTATAAATAAAATATTCTCTAATTCTTCGACAATTTTTAAAGTTATTTTATTATATTTGAACAAAATATTAAATGATGATGTACATAAATATACATTTATTACCGGGACTCTGTTCGCGTGGAAACTTTGATGTATATGTACGAGAATCTATCAAATAATTACAAATAAAAAATGAAACCTAACCTTAAAACGATAAATTTAAAAGTATAAACATATACGAAAAATATATAACCTAAATACAATTTAATAACAAAAGCAGACAATTGACGTAAATACCATTTATTTGCATTGTACACCCAAGATAAAACAAAACATCAAACCAAGTCCGAATTTTTTTAAAATCAGATCATATCCATTTTATTTATTGATCAAAACTGAGATAGCTACAATAGTATTATACATTTAATTTTTAAACTTTTAATTTAAATGAAAACACAGTTGTCATCACGCGCAAACACAGTTGATGTCACGACAATCACGAGCAAACTTTACAGGCTTCTGCATTAGAAGCTGAAAAGTGTCAATCTTAACCCTCATTGGTTATTTAACAATACGGTTTGGAAGGTTGTTTATGAACTCGAGACAAATATTTATTTAAATACTGTTTATTGAAAAAAAAATGCGCGTTACATAATTTGCACGTGTTATCCATTTCCCGTTAGTAAGATCGAAGACAAAAACAGAAATGGACAATGGCTACCCATTTTTTAAGCCTATATGAAATGCTTACCAACCTTCTATGTTGCCGAGCTTCAAGAGACTTCATATCAGCAGCCAATCAGCATTAGGCATGGATTCACTCCCAGTTTCTGAAACAGGCGCTTCACGAACTTTCAACGCCAGTTTGCGTAACACACCTATCTGACTTTCCTATGCCAGTTGCGGTAATGCAATGCAGATTAGAAATTGTTTATTTCCTTTATACTTTTTTCTTTTAATTTAAAAGTACTTCAAAATGAATCCGAAAGATCGATTAATTAACAGCATTTGATTTTAAATTAAACACAAAGAAAATTATTAGAACTGTGTGAAATAATCGGTCGAAATTCTTCTAAGCCTAACCTCAACTCTGTTGGGAAAAAAAATCCTGAGCCTTACTTATCTTTGGCTAGATTTGGCCTCAGCTTTTTGTCGCGAAAGTTAGTTTTTAATTAATAAAAAAATAACCACACAATTAACCGGAATAAAAAGCAGCCTTTGTTCTATTCCTGACTATAATCTATCTTTGTGCTAAATTTCATCCAATTCTTTTCAGCCGTTTTGGCGTGATGGAATAACAAACATAAATCCATCCAAACTTTCACATTTATATATTAGTAGAGAGTACAGATGTCCATTTAGACCAGGCTCATGATAATTCTTTTTCCTTTTAGACATGATTATTACTTCATTTTTTTTCACTTTTATATCCTTTAACTTTACTAATTTGAAAGAATTAATACACATGCTTCAGTAATCATTTTATTTTGAAGGGAAATACATTAAATAAAAAATAATGAAATGAATTCTGTTGAATGACACATAGTGGCTTGATATTAGTGTAAATTTAATTTGTTTTGAAATAGTCTGAATTCATAATATTATCAAATGACCATACAAAATATCATGACCATTTCAGATTAGTTTGTTTTTCAAATAAAACAATTGTCTTGAATTTACCATTTTCGATTAAACTAAAGTGCAAATTTGTATTTCAGATGTGTTTTTTTTCCAACTGATTGAAACCAAATATGGCCTGTAACTATAATTATTATCTCAAGGTTGCATGGTGAATTTCAGCGAAATAGATTTTGCAGTTCCATTCAAATGAAAATATAAACCACTAGAAGGTCAATTTTTTGTGAAATTTGGTTCAAAATTTGTTTTGAATTTATATTTTAAATGCTAAATATGCGTACTGTAGCTTTCTTTTTGCCCATTCTCAAAAAGCAGCATTTGCATCTAGCTATGTCACCACCTGTTAAAACCCTTAACTGTTAAATTGCTCCAGACTGTCAAACGGGGAATTTTTTTAAAGCCGAGTGTTGCAGCATTTGATCATTAGTGATGTCAGCTGAAGTACCACACGTGGGGTTCATCGTTCAAGAGAAATTAATTGTACCTTCAAAGGAAAGGAATGTTAAGCCATCTGGATGGTAACTTTTTCCCATTGTGAAGGGACTATGATCAGTACGGGCTCCTGAACGATCAATTACGAGGACGTATTATTGGTGGACATTCCCGCGATCGACTGATGACCATGAGAGGGGCATTTTTCTAAACAATTATTGGGTGGTAGAGAAATCAAGTGACCAATGAGAAGTGAGAGAAGGAGATTGGACAGATTTAAAATGTGTTTTTTCCCTAAGGAGAAAAAAGAGACTTTTTGGATTGTGGACTGCTAAATTAAGTTCCACCTTCGAGTAACCGTGTTAACTAACAACCTGTTAATTTCTTGTGGTGTTATTTCTCTGCATTGATGGAGAACTTTTTTCACGATAAACCTTCAATTTTCGACTGTTGTGTAAATATCATCAACTTCCAAATGGAGTAAATATCAAATATTTTAACCTTGATATTAAAATATAAGGCTGTAAATAAATTAATTGTCTGAAATTCTGCTTTCTTATTTGATCGGACAGGATCAAGATATTCCAGTATACAATAATTGATCTATTTGGCTCTTTGCATTTTGTCGTTAACGAGTTTAGTATGTATTCGAAAGGCAGACAATCATGTTTTCTTTAAATACTAGATAAGATTAACTTCCTACTAGATTTTGATAGAAATCTACAAATTTGGTCTAAAGTCCCTCTACTTAATTTCATCCCTTAAACTCAAAGTTTGCTCACAAACAGAAAGACTGACAGAGAAAATGCCATTGATTATCGATTAATATAAATACAATTTTTAATCATAAATTTCCGACTATTAATTTTTCTAATATAATTTTTTTTAATTAAATTCATAGTAATAAATTACCCAACAAAATTCAAAAATTAAAATTTTACAAACACAATACTTTTAAAAAGCAAAGGAAACTGAAATAATTATACCATGATTTGAAATTAATGGAGATATATCGTCAAGAACGCAATTCAAGAAATACCTCAATCAACTTCAATATCTCTTCAGAATTGGAAATCTGATATCTGAGACTGTTGACGATATAAATTGATAAATAATGCTTGATTAGCGTATAAACGTAACACATATGAAATCAGCAAAACAACACTTAATCTTATAGTAACTGAAAAAATAAAATAAAATATTGATTTATTTCATTGAATGGAATAATCTTTCCATTAAATCATTCAACTAGTTGCGATAAATTCAATAATAAAGACCAAAGGGCAACGTTCTACGAGATGAAAGATGGCTTTTCATCCATTAAACGCTTCCATTTGTCGAAATAAATGGAAAATCCAGAAACATCCACAAGATTATCTTACTTAATGACAACTTACTCTCTTGTTGTAGCCCCAGGCACCATGACTTAGCAATATTTATTAAGCCACAAGTGCTTCATTAGGTCACATTTTCCGATAGTCATAATCAGTGTGAAGGCAAAATTGTCCTTTCATAACCATTAATAAAACAATCAGGAAAAAAATGCCGCACTTCCTTATGATGAAAATTCGTGTAAATGAGTCAGATGATTTTCATTAACGTATACCTGGAATTCAGAAAAGGAGGTTTTAGTCAATGGTGTGATATGTGTAATTTTGTCTGAAGCTACACTAATAATCAATAGGTTAAAAAAGTCCTTAATTTGCAACAATCAGGTCATAACAAGTTATATTCCATTATTCATTTTAAATGCAGCCAATGAGATATTTATCTTTAAAAGGGAATAACATTTAGTATAGCCACAAAATATATAAATTAAAAATTCGCTTTAGTAATTATGAGGCCCTGTTTGAGAAGCTGGTAAGTATATGGAAAAATGATGAAGGGAAGGAAAAACTGTATCAATATTTAAAAGCTCAGTTATAAAGATAAAAGTTAAAGGAATTTTAATAAATTGCAATAATAATAATAATAATAAATCTTATAAACAGTATAACAACTATATTTCTTTAAATTCATTCCGGCAATCATGAGACATTTACTTAAAAAAACAATTTAGTGCATGATACCCCTATGAGCATGAAAGCTTTACAGAAATAAGAACGTAAATGCACTAGAATGTTCTGCCTATTCAAAAAATTGTTTAAAAACAATTTTTCCATCTATGTTTTTAAACAATGTTTAAAAACATAGATGGAAAATCTAGAAATTACTTTTATCTGAAAAAATAAATTTAAATATACAGATTATTACATCAAATTTAATGTGTTATTTTCTTCAAAAATGTATTATATCTCCTTATTGAAGAAACATTATTATTATTGAGAATAAAATTCAGTTTTAATTTGTTATAAAGTTTCATAACTATTTTCCTTCATTCCATGGAATTATTTAACCGACAGGATAAAATTAGATCTTATGACATTTGATAACTCGAAAGTTATAGTTAAATTTATCATTACAAATGGAACTTGTATTTCTAATACTGATTGTATCGAAATGTTTTAAAAAGTAAGATTAATTGAGATTGGTAATTTGAAGTAAATATGAGTAATTCTTGTTAAAAAATTCATTGAAAATTGTATTTTAATTCATTTGAAATAAATTTCATGAATAAATATGCAAATTAAATTAAATTAATCAATTCATATCTGCTCAAGTTCTTTAACATATGATCTTTCTTTAAAAGTTACAATTATTCAACTATTAATACTTTTTATAGACCTAGAAAGGAAGTATTTAATAAAATCGTTAACGAAAAAAAGAATAAAAGAATAAAATATAACCAACGCAGTTATTTTTAATAATGTAACTTACGGGATTTGGAAAAATTAAGAGAAATTCTTTTCGTATTGAAGGCATACATCTTACTACGCAATCGGTAATAATTTTAGATATCATATAATCACATTGTGTTGTTTAGTCTTTTTTCATTAAATAATTTACTCTGATGCACAACCATTTGTCTAAAAATTTAAAATTTGCAGAAAAGCAAATAATTAATAAAAATTACCTGCAGTCAATAAAAAAGAAGGATACAGAAAATCGGGTAATAAAATAGAGAATAAATTTTAGTTTGTCATAAAGAATATAATCAATTTAAAAACATGAAATCAGATATTAATCAAATGTAAATAAAAAATAAAATTATTAAATTATTAAATTAAATTCCACTTTTTCATTTTTTGATAAAAATAGATTTATAATTTTTTCTAAACTACATTTCTCGATGTTTTCATTTGTGTGGAATCAAAATATTATTGGTTTATAAATTAACTGATAAAAAACGTTTTTTTTTTTTGCTTGGAAATAATGTGCTGTCATCCAAAATGCTTTGAAATACCAAAATTTTGAAATTTTTAGCACATTAGAAGAAAATAAAGAGTCGTCCAAAATTAATTAAGAAAAATAAAACAAAAAAACGCTAATCAAAATTGAGAAGAGTAATAAAAAGAACAATTTTTGGTCATTGTTTAAATAATTTTATTTTTTAAAGAAAGGAATACAAATAATTGCTACTTCATAACGCAAATATAAAATAAGTATAGCATTAAAATGAAATCATTTAATAATTCAAAGTTATAAGTGTCATAATATTTGTAAAAGCCTTCAAGAACCTTGAGCTGAAAACCTATAAGATTTTTTTATTTCTCTTCTTGATATAACGTTCTCAAATTTAGCAGATCAAAGGTTTTACTTGATATTTACACCACCGTGTGTTGCTCTCATAAAATGGCCAAAACAATCAAACGAAACAGAGTATGTTTATAAAGAGTAAATGCTGTTTACCCTTTTGTATTCGTACTCAGAATACTACTACATTTATCTATCAAAATATTTAATGACTTTTACTAGACTACATTTGATGTCATTAATTTTTGTTTTCTGATGTCTAAGGATTATAATGAAACAAACCGGTTGCATCAACTAAAAAAATCTTGATATTATCCCAACCTTAATGACATACTTCTCGGAATTCATATATGAATACGTTTTATTTACTGCTTACTATACAAGAATGTTTGCTCATGAGCAAGGTTTTATTGTTGATTTCCCAACAGCAACATCTCGGCGCATTCATGATATCGTAATAGAAACTTTTCCTAAATTACCACAATTAAACGTCTGTGGTTATAAAAAGTAGATAGTTTTGCAGTGTTTTATTTCTGCCGAATTTTAGTGAGACTCCAAGAATACAAATGGAAATTCTTGTCTATGCATCTTGATACTTAAAAGGAAAAATTAATAGTTGAGAATACAGTTATAAATGGTGGAGCATGTAAACGATTTAATATACGAGGTTTGTTGATAATAATGAAATATAACTGCTGGAATAATGGATAATAAGGAAAAGTAATTGCATAGTCCAGAAGATTTTGCAAATAAGTATTTTATCGTACTTGCACTGGTAGTTCTTGCACTTAGTTGAGAAAATAATCTAAATTGTACTATATTGCACGTATTATACATTTTTGGTGTATCTTATCAAAATTGCAGCTATGTTCTGCGTACTGCTTATCCAAATTGCACAGTTATGTGTTTTTAATGCGACTAGCCACATCTGATTTTTGCGTAAATAGATCATAATAAACCAACCCAATAGACAGAGATGTTTTTTTCCCGTTGTGAATTTCCTATTTTTCTAATTGAATTTAAATATTCAATTAAGCGATTAAATAAGACTTTCTTATAAGAATCAGTCTGATATATGAAAAAATATTGCATAGTCTAGATTTTACTAATAAGTATTTCATTGTGCAAATCAGTGGCAGTTCTTGTATTTAGTTGAGAAAATGGTCTAAGTTAAATCATGTTATGTATTTTTGGTACTGCTTAATCAAATTACACAGTTATGTGTTTTTAGTGAAGTTTAGCAAAATATTTTTGCACAGTTAGATCATAATAAACCAACCAAACAACCGGAGATGGTTTCTCACCATCGTGAATTTCTCATTTTTTAATTAAACTGAAATATAAAATTAAACAATGAAATAGTATGTTCTTATAAAAATTAGTCTAATTTGATAAAATTACTGCATAGTCCAGAAGAGTTTTCTAATAGGTATTTCATTGTGCTTACAATAGTAATTTTCCGAATTTAGCTGAAAAGGTGATGTAAATTGTATTACAAAGTTACAAAGTACATTACAAAGTTATGCAATTTTGGTGTAGCTTTTCAAAATTAAACAGTTATAGGTTTTTAGAGCAGCTTAGCAAAATCTGAATTTTGTATAGTTAGATAGTAATAAGCCCACCTGTCAGAGAGGCTTTTTCCCATTGTGTGTTTTACATTTCCAAGTTAAATTTAATTGTTAAATTAAATAAAATATTATTTTCAACAGAGAATTTGTCTCATATAAGGAAAATCATTGCATAGACCAGAAAATTTTGTTAATAAGTGTTTCACTGGGATTTCAGAGGCAGTTTTTGTATCTAGTTGAGGAAATGATTTGCATTGTGAAAGATGAAAAAGTAATATTGTGTAATTATATTACACAATTATATATTTTTGATGTAGCTTATCATAATTACACAGTTATACGTTTTGGGTGCTACTAAGACAAATTATACATGTGTTTTTCGTGTAGTTTAGCAAAATTTGATTTTTACTTAGTTTCATAATAGTAAACCAACCAGAGATGCTTTTTCCCTTGGTAAATTTATTATTTTCTAATTAAATTTTAATAAATTAAATATTTGTTAGAAAAATACATTAATAAGATTTTTGACTTGTTGCAGGTAAGTCTTAACAAGAAAACAACCGCTAAAAAATCACAAATTTCTCATTAATTTTAGTTAAAATTCAAAACAAATGTTTTTTTCTTTTCTTTTTCTTTTGTTTTTTTAAATATTCTTCGCTCCCATTTATAAAAAATTACTAAATGGTAGTAAAAAGTTTTAAAAAACTATAAAATTAAAATATATGCACATATATGACATTATATTGCATTGATTTGCCAAAAACTTTTTGAGACCATAATATTTTTAATTACCTTTTAGTCATCAATAATTATAATCGGTTTTTTAAATATTTAAATTCAAATTTTAATGCGATGAAAAAAATTTTAGCAAAGAAAAATTCTTAAAATACCACTTTACAAAACTCCTGAAAGTGGAAAAAAGTGTTGCATTCGCAAAATTACCTTTTCCTTATCAGAATATCGTTATTTTGTGTGAGCAATGGCAGAAATCAGTTCTGTTCTTCGGAGCTAGCATCCTTTTTCTTTTGGAAATTCTACAACACTTTGTTATTGCGCATTCGCAGCTGTAGATATCTGTATTATTTAGATGACAACACAAATTTTCAAATGTAAGGAAAATCAACGACACAAATTTTTCATTACATTTCCCTTGAATGAAAATTCTAAAAGAAAGGTTATTATTAACAGCTTTAGATATCCTACACAAAATCAAATTAATTAGTGATAATTTGTATAATGTGAAAAAGTTGGCGTCACTGCAATTCTACGACGTTTAATAACAAACCATTATTGAATGCTTCTCTTCTTTTTTCCTAGAAATACTTGTCAAAGATTGCATAATACATGCTGTTAGAAAATTCAGCTTTTATGGATTTTCTTACGTCTTAAATCCAAAGAATAAAGTAACTTATCTAGAATGCACTGGTCAAGCATTTTAAATTTATGCATACTCTGTTGAGAATAATGAATTCTCACAATTATCCAACTATGCACCTATTGTTTTATTGTGGAAGTTAGAATTAAGTCTGAAATAAAGTTTTGCATATTCCTAAAAATATAATTACATTTAAATTATTTAATTTTAAATTTAGTTAAATATTTTTGAGATGCGCGCAAAAGCCCTCAATAGAAAACTTTTAAAATAAAATTGTAGAAAATTATAAGTTGTTTAAATATGAATGTTGTTTTCTACTGCTAAATTTCTTTCTGAAAATAATTATAAAGCATAATTTATTTAAAAATCATTTTATGAGATTATGCATTTTATGTCATTAAATAAACAAACAAACTGAAGCTTAAATTGCTTATGTTTATAGAAATATCTTTAAGAGTGATAGGATCAGATATTGGAAGAATTATTTTTCTCCTTGGAATACTTTTATGATGCGCTGTTAAAAGGTGAGGGTTATGGTGACTTGAAATAATTCAAAAGTGTCCAGAGTATACAGTGAATAAAACATGCGGATAAATAAAATGTGCTATAATATGTCGAATGCGAAGTCGCTTTATAATAATAAAATTCAATTCCAACTGCCTTGTTGTAGCGACAAAAAAAATCAGAATGACAGAGTTCCTGTGATAAATAAAAATGATCACAGTGATGGATACCAACATAACCTCTTGTAATGATTTGATTCTGACTAATGAAATGAAAGAATAGAATTTCAAACGATTCTTTCCCTTATAGCCATATATATATATAAGAACAATTTGTTATAAGCTAGGTTAAATATTTGCTATTTACAAAACAATCGAAGGTTGAAAGCTTATAGTGAAAAGAGTTCATTCAAAGAATTCTCCATCCATTCAGAGAAAAGCAAGATGCTAACAGGGAGTTAGTCTTAACCACTACTCCAGGGTGGTAAATAATACAACAGAACGGAATCCAAAAAGTCTCTTCTCCTCTTCAAAGTAAGACCCACTCTTTATCTTTGTCCAAACTCCACCTTCCCAATTCCCATTCGTCCCCGTGAGCTCTCCATCGACCAATCATTGAGCAAAAATTTCATTCATTTATAGAGCCAGTCTGGCTTGGAAAATGTCCATCATTGATGCGCCCTAGCTACTGACCACTCTGGATCACGTGTCAATGAGAGTGCCTTCACAAAGGAAACAATTTGGCATCCGGATGTTTGACACTCCTTTCCTTTAAAGTTGCAATAGGTTCCTCCCCAACAACGAACCTCACGTTTGGTCTTTCAGCTGAGCACTAACGACCAGTTGCGCCGACCAATCGATGATAAGCAGACCCCCACCTAGCAATCTCGAGGCTTTTAACAACGTACGGCTTTAACAGGTCGTGAATAGCTGTCTGGAAATGCCAATTCTCGTGAATTAGACAGGGATAACGTTACACTCTACTAAGTGTGATCCAAACGTCTACCCCCCATTACACATGTGAAATCCCTAGGTCTTACATTATAGATAAAATAGGTTATGCATTAAAGATAAAACATTATTATGTACGATTAGTAAATCAACATGGTGCATCCAGTTACTGAGGAGCGTTTTAAGACATATCAAATCTTGCGTTTCCTCTTAAAAATAGTAATGCATTATTTAGTTTCTTAACAAAATGTCGAAAAAGTGAGTATTCTTTTTGTGCCTCTTTCTCTTTTATAAAAATGCAAAAACCAGCAGATTGTCATTTCCGAGGTGGATTTAATCCAAAATTCGATACTAATCTACTATTCAGATAATGAAATTATATCTTTAATAGTGGTGATCTTATCCTATATCATAGCCGTTATCATATTCATATACACAAGGATGTATAAATAGGTAAATTTTCCATTGACAAATGTCTTTCAAAATTTGAAGAAGTTTTATGTTTTAGATCTGTGTTCTTTTTTTTTTCAAGCTCGTTTCCCTTTTTTAAATTTTTACACTCACTTTACAAACATATTTCTCAAAATGATTCTACCAGGTTCTATTAGGCTTGAAGATTTATCAAAATCTCGAGATCTAAAGTTTTGAAATCGCAATGTTTTCTATCTTTATACTTTGTATATTAGAAAATAATTAAAATAAATTGTTATGTACATTAAAAATACAAGTATAAAACAAACGCACAAATAAAAATGTTAATTCCAAATGATATGCAACTTGCCTCTTTATTTATGAAGAAGTGCAAAAATTCATGAAGTTAATAATTATTCTGGTTAATAGTTATTAATTTCATCATGAATTTTTGCTCTCCGTATATTAACATCTCGCTCTCAAATATTGCAATATTTATTGCAAATGCAAAATTAAGATGTAAATACTGGAAATATTTAGACAAGAAAAGATATTGCAATTTAATTTTTTATTCGTCAAGAACAACCAATATATTCCCTAATACTGCCGTCGTGTATTTTTCATGTATTAACATCCTTGTTCTTAAAGGCCATCTTTACCTCCATCGTGTTCCAAAGATTGATATCCTGAGAACAAAATTCACCTTGGAACAAGTGACTTTCGGCATATGATCTCCTTTGATGTTTTCGCGAATGATATATTAAAATTCCAGATGACTTCATCCTCCATAAATTCTGATCTGTCTCACTCCCCAATTAAGACCCGAAAATAGGTGCGCAAATAAATGCGCGATCATCCATCTTCTCAAAGAGATGTTATAAATATTATGAGACGGTGTCATGCGCACTGTGGCCGCAGTCTTTCATTTACGCCTGATAAATGACGGCCTGATTGCAAAGCTGACACGATTCACAAAATGAGTTGTTCTCACTGCGCTTGCAAATACTATCAATTTTCTTCAATTTGTAGGGAGATAATTTGAGGCGAGAAATCTTTAGATTGGCGGAAGAGTGTACGATAATTGGGATTGAATTTCTAATTTAATTTTGTAGAGATACAGCGTAAATTGTCTTTTATTTTCTTGGAGATAAAAGATAATGCAAAAGTGATATAATCCATTATTTTGTAAAGTGATTTGACTATACATCATAGGTAAGTCTTGTGATATATAGTAAGACTATTTATCGCTAAATTCTCTCTTACGCGAAATCATTGGTTTTTCCTTCTAACCAATTATTTAAGCATTAAATTGATCAGGGTGTGTCAATCAACCGGTTTCAAACTCCATCCTGACTGAGAACCATTCTTAATATTTATTCTTAAAATTTATCGGTTCATTTTAAAGTGAAAAATTTCCAGACAACTCCAAATATGAAAGCAGCCAACTGGTTGTACCAGAGACTTTGGTACATACTATCATAATATTTTACTTTGGTACTTCCACGATATTTTTTTTGACTTCTTAGTATCTTGGAGGAAATAAAGTGATACTCTTTTTAGAATTCCATGCCTCGCTATTTGGATGATTTTACTCCCAAAAGAGGGTAATAGACAGCAAGTAATCTTCTCTATTATACTTATTATCATGGAAGAACATGGTGTTTTGTTTTTTTGTGTGTGTTTTTTTTTTCGCTTTTATTTTCCGCTGTTTTTTTTTTAATGGCATTACACTGTTATGATTTATTTGAAGCTGCATAATGTTAAATTCACAGCTGTTAACTGCTAATACCAAACACCTTTGATTCTAAGCTGTATAATATTTCTATATAGGGCTTTGCAAAAAAAAATATTTTTCTATCACTATTTAATTTATGAGAAGATATGCTGGAATTTATGAATTAATTGCGTCAGTGATCAATTGTCAAAAAAGTCGTCAAATTTATCATGTTTATTGCAACCTAAGATTAATACCCGAACATGTCATATTAAATTAAATTAATATTAAAGCAAAATAACGGAAAGTTGGCTCAAATAAGCCTAAAACTTCTGCAAGCATACATTTTTATCTTTTCTGGACTGCTTGGATTTAAAATAATAGAAAGATTTACAGTTTCTGAGTTAAAATCACAGAACATATTTCATCCAAGTTTCTACTGGTATATCAATATTTAAATATTGATAGGCAAATACCCTTTGGCGAAACAAATTTCATCCAAAATTTGTGAGAAATGTATAATTTTCTCATAAAAATTTGCATCTTTAATTCTTTTGCCTACGTCCCTGCATATAAGGATAACTGAGACCTGATTTCAACATTAACTAAAGCAAGAAGCATTTAGTTGCACAATAAGTTTTTATAACTTACACAATAACACAATAATTGTTATGACTTAATGTTGGGAAAAAATGATTGATTACAAATATAGTCATAAGTTTGATGTAAAATGTAACATTTTTTGGACATTCAAATACATTATTTCAATTTTCCCTCATAAATTTTAACCATATTTTGTTTTCATAATCATATTTTTTAATATATTAAGAACTCAAAAGTAATTCTAAATTTCAAAATCTCATTTTCGTCATTAATTAATTAAGAAATAGCATTATATTTAGCTTTTTTTAAAAGTCAGCATCAATATAAAATCTATAAAACTTTTTTATAAAAATTCCTGATATCAATACTAAGGAGTTTACCGAAGTAAAAGACAATATATATTCAAAAAGATATATATTTTTAAAGAAAAGACGCTGTGATGATCTTAATTCTCGGTTTACTTTTCTTTTAGCTATTATTCTGAAGTTCGTGGATAATATTTTTCATCCTATTATTAATTAAATGAAAAGTAAAATAAAAAAATAAATACATAAAAAATAATTTGCGTTTGGGAATTTCCTTACTTAACCATCGTTTAATTTAACCTGATCTTCCTAACTTAACCTGAATTTCTAAAACAAAAGTTTGTTTACAGAAAGAAGACAAGCCTAGAAATAACCTGTTATAATCAGTTGGTTATTTCATCACACAGACATAGTGATTACTCACATATTCCGATTTAATTTAATAAGGCCATAAGAGAAGGGTAATACAATGCGAATAAATATTGTAGTCAATCACATGCGAACAAAAGAAACTATTCTTCAACAACCTATTATGTCCTTTTGGTGAAAAAAGGGTAATTTCAAAGCGATTTTAACTATTTATATTTTTTAATAAGTGTATGGATGTTTTTTGGAAACCTATTTCTACGAAGTCCTGATAAATTTAAGGGTAAAGGAAAACCTTTCTTTAAATAAATTTAAAATAATCTTTTTAATTTTCTGTAATTAATATTATAATAAACTTTATTTATAGAACAGTTAAAAAGGAATTAATTATTTTATAGAAATGCTTGCTTTTCAATTATTTATTCAGAGCAGATTTTGTTGTCGCATTCATTTCTTTATTTTAATTTTCCACAAAGAATTTTTTTCCCAAATATTCTCTCAAAAAACAATGTATTGATGTTTGATTTGAGGGCATCGATGCATATGCCTATCGAATTAAATTTTTCTTTAATACCTATTATCTGAGTAATTTTACATTTGCTTCTTAAGAAGCAAATTTTCGGAAAATATTGTTTTATAGCAATCACCTTGATATTATGCTTGCAGTTTATTTGAACTGATAACTAAGCAGGAATGATACAGAAATTGAAATTTGATGGGAGAGAAACAGATGTGAATATATATTAGAGTCATTCAATCTTTGAAATACAATACAGATCGTACGAAATTTTTTTTAAGGATTTCTGTAATTAAGCTCATAAAGTTCAAAATTCATTAACTGTTATAAGACTAAAGATCCTGAAGATCCTGATATAGAAGAAATTGATGACACAGAAAAGTTCATAATCGTAAATATGCTAAAATACCATTTGATTCTCAAGAAATAAAATTTCGAATGTTATCGTTTTATTGCGATCGCTTATAAAATGTGCAAACCATTAATATGAAGTTTTTACTGATAATTAGATTTACATCATATAGAATTTGAAATTAGATGAAAAGGACATATATTTCAATACATATTATTATAATTCCAAAGATGAAAATCTATACTGACCGTACGAAAATAATTTTAATGATTTTTGTAATTATGCTCATAAAGTTTGAAATTCATTAACTGATATAAGATTTAACTGTAAACCAAACATTAAGTTGATAGAAGAAAATATGCAGAAAAAACTGATATCAAAGAAAAGTTCCAGATCTTAAATATGCTAAAATACCATTTGTTTCTTAAGAAACAGACTTTTGAATATTTTTGTTTTATAGCGATCGCCTATGAAATTTGCTGACCATTAATTTGAAGACTATTTGATAATTAAACATGTATTATAAAGAAGTTAGATGGTAGGGAAATAGATATGAATATATATTGACATCGTTCCGTTGATGAAAATTAATATAAACCGGGCAAAAATAGTCTTAATAGTTTTTGTGATTTTGCTTTGAAGTTTGAAATCCATTAATTGGTATTAGATTAAAGGTTCCTATAATGTTAAATTTATAAGAGAAAATATATAGAAGAAACTGTTGCTGTGGAAATATTTCAGATCCTATATATGCTAAAATATAATTTCCTTCTTAAAAAATAAACTTTTGAAATTTCTGTTTTAGTCATCCCCGATCAAATTTGCTTGCTGTTAATTTGAAGATTATATTGATAAGTAGAAGTAAATTGGACAAAGCTTGAAATTAGATGGTGAGAAAATAGATGTGAATACATATATTAATATAATTCCATTGATGAAAGTCAACATAAATGCACAAAATTAATTTTAATATTTTTTGTAATTTTCCTCATGAAATTCGAAAACCATTAATTGATAATAGATTTAAGGGCCCTATAAATTAATGTTGATAGAAGAAAATACATAGAAGAAACTGATGCCGCGGAAAAGTTTTAGATCATAAATATGCTAAAATAACTTTTGCTTCTTAAGAAAGAAATTTTTGAATTCTGATATTATATAGCAACCCCCCGTGAAATTTGTTCACCGTTAATTTGTTGTTTATGTTGATAAATAGGCATGCATTAGACTGATGGATTGAAAGTTTTAGCTTCATTCCACAGATAAAAATCAATATAAACCACATAATTTTTTTAAAATTATTTTTCTCATAAAGTTCAAAATGCAACAATTAATTTTAAATTTAAAAATCTTGCAATATATGATATTTAATTTATAGAAAAATGTACAGGAGAAATTGATGTTACAGAAAAGTTTCAGACAGTAAATATTCTAAAACAAATAAAACATATCGAAAGTATCAAGATATTATATTTCACAAATTCCTAAATCAGCGATTCTTAATATGAAATAAACCTTCCCCTCCATAAAAGAAGATTACTATTGTTAAAAAAACATTCTAACAAAGATCCTTTAATTGTATTCACCAATTTATTTCCTTTTTTTTATCTGGCTCAACAAATAACCAGTAGGTAAAAGGAAACTGCCGCCAGACCGACACAAACTTGTGCCTCCAGTTTTAACTATCATTATTGCTATTTTATTTCCACCTAAAAGCATCGCACATTTTTTTCAACTCTATGAAGAAAGATAAAGAAAATTGCACAATCGCCGCATAACACACGAACAAACTCCAAAAAGGTCCGTCCAAGGGGGGGGGGGACCTTTTGCAAAAAAAGACTGAAAGAAATGACCAGCAGAAGACTATCTATAAAAAAAAGACAATAATAAAAAGGAGGCCGCAATGTTATCAGAAATGCAGAATCATAATTGCGGTCGGGCTCTCCTCACAATTGAAAACCTCCTTCGGTAGCTATCGGCTTTTCGGGGTGTGAAAATTGGTGTTTTGGCCTCTGGAGCTCTGCCTCTCTCCCAGTCATCATCTCGAGCCGCAGCCTTTAATAAAGAAAGCCGCTCGCCTCGATTTGCAGGGGGAGGGGAATCGGAAAGAGGAAATGGAGGAGGAAAAGCGATGTGTGTTCGTTTGTTCAGAGATATCTGTTGCTGTTGTTGGTATTTTATTTTATTTATCTACTCTCTCTCATCAGAGCGGAAATCGGATCGGAAAAAAAACACAATTCGTTAAAGATGCGTGCTGCCATCTATTGAGAATTATGACTATAGAGAACTACAGAGAAAATGGTAGTCTGATTTTTTTTTAAAGTACTTGACGAAATTTTTTAAAAAGGCAAATAATTTAGGATTTATATTTCCTTTATGTAAGAAAAACTTATATAAATTTTTAAATCGGATTTGTATTTTCTCTTTCATACTTATTTTATTTATCGTATTTTATATTCTTTAATAAAGATGAACCATATTCGGAGTTTTATATATATATATATATATATATATATATATATATATATATATATAT
>JAPMOQ010034295.1:296163-314610 GCA_026543055.1 Argiope trifasciata
TCTTGCTGTTTCTGACTCTTGCTTTAAAATTGTTCTTGCTGTTTCTGGCTCTTGCTTTAAAATTGTTCTTGCTGTTTCTGACTCTTGCTTTAAAATTGTTCTTGCTGTTTCTGACTCTTGCTTTAAAATTGTTCTTGCTGTTTCTGGCTTTGCTCTTTAAATATATAACCGAAATGATAGAGAAAAAGGAAAATTAATCTATACGCGATTTATTTTACAAAAGTTATCCCTGCTACTCCTTCCATCTTATCTGCGACATGTATATAACACACTTTGAAAATCCAACAAAACCTTGTTAAGATTGTTTTTGTTAGCAAAAAAATGAATAATTATCTTGTTTGGGAATCCGTTAGTTATTCGGAAATTTCTGAATACATTTAATTCATTTAAATCGTTAAGAGGAATCTTTAATCAATCATTCCATGATTTCATCAAATTATAAAACATTAAAACTATGTTAATTTGTAAATAAGCATGATTGTTAATATGAAAATATGTAAAACAAAACGATATTGTTTTAATAGTTTTACTTATCTTTAATAGTCTTACATAAATTTTCTTTTAGAAAATCCGTCTTATGAAATTATACCGCTATTAAAACTCTGTTTGGATATTATTTTTTTAAACTTTTGCGGTATTGCAAATTTGCTTTTTTTCTTTCGTTTTGCAAACTAGCAAGATATTAAAAAGATTTTTTCTTCCTTCGTTTATAACAATGGAGGAAAATTCCCCTATTAAATATTTGATGAAACAATGAAAATGGTTTGAGTTTCAGATTGGTTTAAAACTTAAAATAAAAATGGTTTAAAACTTAAAATAAAAATGGTTTAAAACTTAAAATAAAAAATCCAAAGTATAACGGTCCATTTTTGAAAGTTTTAGATAAAGTGGTCTAGCTTGTAGAGCGCCATCACAAGTATGTGCGCATGCAGACACACATGCTCATACATCTTCATTACTTGTTATACATTTTGCTGCTCCATACAGAATGTTTAGAATCCAAAAGTTATTTTCGCATGGTTTTATCAAATTGCAATATGTAGATAATTTCTCATTATAAATTTTATAAATTGTTCAAAAAGATGTATGAAGAACATAATATGTCTTTGGTTGCTTTTACGATCAAAGATTTACATTTAAAAAATTTTCTAGCATGTTTATTAAAGTATTTAGGAATGAATCCATGCAACATTTAAATTCCTAGTTTGTTTTTTAAGAGTGAGATTTATTTATTTCTTAAGATATTAAAATTCCCAACTAAGTATTTAATAAGCTAATTTCTCATTCAAAATAAAGTATTAAACTCATTATATATGATTTAATATTTTCATAATCAATAGTTTTTTATTTATTAATTTATGTTTGATTTTCATAATGCAATATGTTCTATACATGGAAGTTTTTTCCCACAGTGCATTTATTTAAATAAACCTTGAGTTAAATAATTAAATGTAAGGATGTTTAATCCTATCTGAGATATAAAGCCTGAACCACAAAATACAGCTGTAGAGATCTCGAAGTTTCTTCCCAAACTCTTTTTCATATTTGCAAAACGATAACGATTATTCCCAGCCATCATCACTGTTTTTTATATTCTTTCATATGGTTTAAACAAATAGCATTACAATTTTTTTCTTCTTTTAATAGAACAGAGCAAGAAATGAAGAGTATAAGATGGAAAACAATACGACGACTTAATTTGTCATTTTGTTAGGAAATTTGTCATTGCGAATAACTTTACTTATCAAATTACACATTGTTACATATGTATAAGAAAATACTAAGCTAAGTTTACCTGAATTTGAATTTAGCATTTTCTTAATTTGTTAAAAAAATGCAAATCGACTAAAAATTCGAAAGAAAAATGTATAATTTCAGTAGGTAATTTTTAAAAATTCCGGAGCTTCAATACTTTTACCAGATTTATACACGAAGAAGAATGTTTCATGAAGAAATAAATTTTATTTCAACATATGCCTATTGAACAGGTAATTTGTTTATAAAATGTATTTATTATTTATTTATAGATGGAATAAGATTATTTACCCAACTTCTGCAACTATTTTAATATATTTTGGTGATGGAATTATGAGCATAAAGTTATAAATAAAAGCAATTTAATTGAAATTAAACGGAAGTAGGGTTTCCAGCAAGCATCTAGAAGAGAAAGCCAAAGAGAACTTTTATTTTCGAAGAATAATACAAAATTCAGAAACTTTAATAAGCATTTGAAACGAATGAAAAATTCAAAATCAATCATTATAACTTTTTTTTGCATATTTCACCAAAACAATTTTATATTAAATTTTAATGTATTTTTTGCTGTTCCTGACGAGTTTTATTTAAAAAAAATAAGTATTTGTACTCTTTACAAAATTATCGATCCATCAGAGAGAACAACTATTGTTGATTGGTTGATTAAGAGAAACTGATTTTAAATTATTGAGTAAATATTTTAGTGAAAATTTTTTTAAAATTAAGTATTGCGAACATGTTTTTAGAACTACAAAAAATATTTTTCTAAACTTTGACATCCTTTTATTCAATTGATACGTCGTGAGTTCATAATTTTGCAAAAGATGTAAAATCAATATTGTAAAAATCAATATATAAAATGCAAAACTGAGCTGGAAACTTATTAAATGATTGTTTATGTCCACAATCATGATAAAATTATAAAACTTCAGCTATACAATCAGATCCGATGAGAATAAAGAAATATTAGGATAAATAAATATTAGGATAAATGAATATTAGGATAAATAAATTTACGGATAAATAAATATTAGAATAAATAAATATTAGGATAAATAAATATTTAACAAAAACATTGTTGTTTCTCAAAAGGAAAAAAAAATGAAAATAAATTTGCTTGCATTGATTATATGAGAACAATATACCATGTTTATATGACTAAAATATATCACGAATGTTAATTATATTACTTACAATGTTTTGACTTAATAACTATAAAATAATATTGTTTAATTTTTATACTCTAGCATAAATACTCTTTTAAATTATTATAGTTCGAAAGTCTAGTTAAAATCAATTTCAGGTATCATAAAGTTTTATTCAAAATAAATAACTCTTAAATTCTTTTTTCTCTCCTTCCTTTTCTCCCATCGGTTGTTTGGTGATTCGAATAAATGTTATTCGGTTGATTGCTCACTCTGCCCGCGATTCAGAATATCCTTGTACCGCTGTGACAAAGTTTTTAGTTTAGAAAATACTGCCATATTTGCTTCAACATAATTAAGTTTTAAAGTAATGGATTAGTCAAAACATACTAAAAGCTAATAAAATGTGTTTCTGTCAAATTATGTAAAACAGAAATATCATTGCCAAAATATGTGTCGAGCGTTTGACAAATCCCCCTATTTTAGATCCCATTTTTGAATTATCTCTTTATATCTGTTAAAAGATAACTGAAACGAAATTTTGGTATGCTATTTTTGCAGAAAATTTGTAGGTTTCTATAAATTACAAATGAAATTCATTCATATGAAGTCCTTCAGTATGGTTGTACGAAGGTGAACACGAGAATCATAAAAATATGATTGACTGCATTTGGCTTACGAATTAAGTTTTTAGAGTGTAGCTCCAACCAAATTTTAAACTAATTCTAACAGGTGTTAACTGTCTACCGGTATGTACTTTTGCATTTTTTTAAATGCGGTTATTCAAAAATAAAATTAAATTTTTTAAGCTATCTTGATACTAAAGTTGTAATATTATGCAAAATTGTGTTTTGAAGCAGTCTAAATAATGCTCTGTATCCAGATGTCGAAAGAATCCAAGCATAAAATGCCC
Source organism: Argiope trifasciata (assembly GCA_026543055.1). Taxonomy (NCBI): domain Eukaryota; kingdom Metazoa; phylum Arthropoda; class Arachnida; order Araneae; family Araneidae; genus Argiope; species Argiope trifasciata. The sequence continues at coordinate 299,977 of JAPMOQ010034295.1, forward strand.
GTTTTTCTTTTTTCTTTTTCTTAATTGCTCTATTGGGTGCGAAGCACTTATGTAGGAACTCTAAAACTGAAAATCAAAGTCTTCGTGACGTTCAAGGTTGTAATCAAGCATGGCAGTTTTTATTCAGGATAACAATTTTACAAGGGATTATACTAGAGCGTTCGGGGAAATTTGATATGTTGTTTTGTTGCTAAAATTGTTTTATCATGCCAAATTTTGGCTTGAAGTAATCTGAAGAATTTCTTTAAAAAGGAGTACCTAATTTTTTCTTAACTGTACTATGAGATGCAAAACGCTTTTATGGGAACTCTGAAACTAAAAATCTGAGCATTTGTGGAAGTCCGACAATTGTTATGTACATTACAAAGGAGTATTCGAGAATGTTTGAAGAAAGAATATTCTATTTTTAATTGTTATTTTATGTCTTAAAGTTCCATATGAATTTACAAAATTCATTTCTGTATAAAAACCAAATATATATTCATAAATATAGAAGTATAACAAGATGTTCTATAGCATTTTATATGATATATTTTTACTGAAATCGTAATGTTATGACAAACTTTGGCTTGAATCAATTGAAATAATGGCAAGTAAAAGGCATACCCGATTTTTTCTTAACTATAATTAGTTGCTATTAGTATTAAGAACTATTAGTTCTTAGTATATTATTAGTTGTGTGGGAACTGTGGAACCTAAAATCTGAACACTTGTGGCTCTCTGACCAATATCCAAGTCCGACAATTTTTATGTAGGATAACATATTTATAAAGGTTTATTTTTGGTTTGTTCTGAAAAGAGCTATATCTCGCATACTCCTTTACACATTTATAAAGGAGTATACGTGAATGTTTAGAAAAATAACAGTCTGTTTTAATTGGTATATTTTATATCTTAAAGTCCCACATTAAGTCCCAAAATTCATTTCTATATAAGAAGTAAAAAATTACAGCAACAAGGCGATCAACGACATTTTATAAATTTACCACAGCAAAATAAATTGTAATAGTGACAACTAGGCCAACTAAAATCAACAATAACTATAATTACCCCATTGTTACCCACACCATAAACTTAAACTGCTATTCCATTCCAGACACTAGCAAACTATAACTTCAAAAATCCATTACTAACCCCAACCAAACACGCAACGCGTCTAACAATTTAATTAAAATTAAGATCACTGCACGCTCTTACACTTTTAACTCCCGCGCCTTTATTTCTTTCCGTCTACATAACGTGGTTATTACCTTGTTGTGTGTCTTAGAAAAGGAAGGAGCACCTTCTAATGATGATTTGATAGGCCCATTCGTCTCCTGGGCCTGGAGTTATCGCTCCGAAATGAAGTAGGGAGTTAATGCTGAGGGGCTACAGCGCAGTTATCACACGCTTTCCATCACTGAGCTAGAAATTAGATCGTATGGAAGCAGCGCACGTTTCACTTTGAAGACGTCTAATCGGTCTAATTCATGGCGTGTCGTCTTCGACTAAGGACTCCAACCTTTCACATAGCCGCCGTAAAATACTCAAAACTAACGTTTCGCTCTGGAGAGGTTGGTTTTCTTAAATAGAAATTCAGTGGCAAATCTTTCCTTTGAACTCTATTCATGGAAATGAGGTGGTTTAGGCATTAAGACTTGTCTTCTATGTTGCTATTAAATACCGATCTTTTAACTTGCTTGTACAATGGAAATTTAGTGTGGAATTCTTTTATTAGGAAATTATGTAGGCAAAGGAGGTCACTTTGGCATAATGGTATCTGCATAAATATATCTAATTATTAAAATGAGGTTATTAAATTATAAAATATTTATCTTTTAAGTTTTGGCATCCTTATCTTGCATGCTGCATGGAATTATTGAAACCGTTAGAAGAATAATATGAATAATAAATATGAACCAGAATCAGCTGAAGTTGAAATAATTGCGTACTAACTTAGACTAATGTTAAATGCATACGATCAGGAGTGCAAAAATATTTCCGATCGCTTATGTATACAAGTATATGAACTTTTATACTTGATATAAACTTATTTGGAATGTTATCAAAATATTGTTTGTGTTGGTTTTTACCAATAAAATAAAAAGAAATTCTGTAGAAAAAATGTAATTGTCCCCTTTCACCATTTTGTTTCCCGAAAGAGCGTTACTAGTTTATATAAATGAGACGTTGGCAAGTTAAAGAGATCATGCTTATTTCATTTGAAGGGAAATGGTGTTTTAGGTCATATTTTGTTTGCTTCATTTCCCATGTCATGGTGTGCCTTCTACAGAAGGGGAATGTGTAGCACTCTCTAAACACAAAAAGCACTATAAGTAATAATTGTATAAGCAGTAATTGTTATTAAATAGCAGATGAAATTCCGCATTCCTAAGATGACTCATGTTAATTACAAGCAATTCAATTATACATAAATAACAAACATGTTTTTTTATTACAATGTTGAGTTTTCGAGTCTATTTAAATTAAAAATCTAAAATGATGAGATATAATGACATAATTTTTTGTATAATACAATATTTTTGGTACAATACTAATAAAAAAAGTATTCTAAATAGTTTTCTAAACTATAGAACGAATCCCAAAAACATATATGCTTTTTCATAGCAATCATGATTCTGTCTAGAAAGATAATTAAGAGCAATATATATGAGAATTTATAATTAACACTCTTCTTTGTTATTTCTTTATTTACAATGCTTTATTATTGTCATAAGTAAAACACCTTCTTTTTGCTCTGCTTTATTTTAAGTATTAATTCCTTTCTTCAATTTTCCCAGAATATTTGCAGTGAGATGGTTTTCTTAAATGGATTTAAATATACAGAAATATTCATACAAGAAAAAAATACAATAAAATAATTAGTCACTTCTTGAATATTAAAAATTATTCAGGAGATATAACAGATTTAATAGTTACTTTAATAATATAAAATATCCCAATGTTCAATCTAAGAGATTAAGCATAGCACTACTGTCTTTTCTTTTGAGTGATATACATGTTAAATTACTTTTGTTGACTTTTTTATTGTTCTCGGTAATAATCTAAACTATGTATAAATACTGTGATTGTCGTAAATTGTAGAAATTGTAAATTTAGTTCATGATAATATATCAGTGAAAATATTTATATTTATTTCTAATAGTTTATTCCATAAAAAACAAATATTAATAAAATCAATTTTTGATAGGATCCACCGAGATTGCAAACATTCAGTATAAATATTTGACGTATTAATATTTTTTAAACCCTTTTCATGTAGTATCATGGGCTGTTTTTGTGTACATCGTTTGTCAATAAATTCATATAGTTTTGTTACGATAAAACTCTTTCGTACTCACAAAGTAATAGCATATGAGTCGGATAATAAATGAGACAAGATTTCAATACAGCAGGAAATTGTTTATTGGCTTGGTTTTTGGATTTATAAAAGCAAATGCCAAATCGAGTTATATTAAACTTAAAATATGACCAATATCTAAGAAAAATTAGAAGGTTTTCTTAGCCATTTTTATAAAAAAGAATTAAAAAAAAATTGTCAGATAGGCATGATTTTTGTATTACATTAATCACAATACTTTTTAATAATTGTTCCACTGAATTTTTATGACTGAGTTGATTTATTGAAAATAACTAACGAGCATCACCAAAACATGAACTTAAAACTAACACATTTTCAACCATCAAAAAGTGGGTGCACATCTTTTAAAACAAACTTTGGTCTGACGCATAAACAAATCACTCAGTTTTATCAAAATAAATGGGTCAGTGACAAAAAATAAAACACTTATCAAAATAAATGGGCTTCTGAAGAGCACGAAAAATTCCAAATTCCGAGCATTAAATACCTACCTACTCACTTTCTTTAAACCGACTGGATTCAAGTCCTTTCTTCTCAGGGCAGAAATTTACTATGCACGACTATGTGTTGCAAGTTGTAAGCCGTAAAAGAGGCCATTTCAGATAGGATGATGCAAAGCCCGATATGGATGCTATCTTCCCTGCTTTAAGAGCTGACAGTGACAGTGATGGACAACAAAGCATTTGTCGGATCCTTTGGACTGTTATACGGATTCACCAGCAAATGCAAACTTAATTGCTTGTATCGAGGTTTTATCTGTGGCGAGAAATGTAATTTTTTTCTTTCTCGGATGGTTTTTTTTTTATAATTTCGTTGTCACTTTTTATTATTCGGGTGTTTGAATTTGTGTAATTTACAATTAGATGAAGAGGGTTCATAAAAAACATTTGATAAAAGGATATATGATAATTTTTTAGGTGTTATTCCTTTTTTTTTTTATCTACAACTTGCGTAAATTTTTTAAAATCTAAAGTGGATCGTAAATAGCTCTAATATGCAAAACAATTTTGTAATGCAGTATAAAAATTATATAATTATAAGATACATTAGGTGTATTCAGGTTAAAAAAATTCAATCAATTAAAAAAATTGTTGATAAAAGAATTTAAAATAATAAATACTCAAAGGAAAAGCTTTTCATAAATAGGTTTAAAGATCTCAGCTCATATCGAACAAAGATTTCGTAAATCTATTTCAGATTGGAAACAAAGCTATTTTCATTGGGAAAACATTTTTGAAAGAGTAAATTAAATTACTCGCATGTTTATAAAACTAGCTTTATAGATAAGTCAATGAGTTCCCAAATTCAATTATGTTTCGATTTGGATAAAAAATTACTCGCATGTTTATAGAACTAACTTTATAGGTAGGTCAAGGAGCTCTCAAATTCAATCATTTTCCCGATTTTTTTAAAAAAAGATATATATCTTTTATCTGATATCAATAAGGAATAGTTAATACTTGCAAAAAAATATTTTCCTTTCAATTTTTTCATATATTTCCTTAAAAAGAAAATATTATAATTATTATTATTTTATCTAAATAATTTTCTTAATAATGAGAAAATTACTTATATAAAAAATGTTAATCACTTTGGTCAAAAACGATCGTACTTACATGGTATATAGCGTTCTCAATTGACTTTAAAAAATTGAAAATAAAGTGAGCTTGATTTCGTAGTTTTCGTGTCTTCCAATGATAATTTTGATGAGTAACGTACGAAAAACGATCTTAAAAGCAACATTGATTATACAATCTTATAACTTTAAACGTGCAATTCCCGCATATGTATAATTTTTTGTGTGTGTATGTCGGAAATAATTCTAACAACTTGGAAGAAATTTTATATTTATATAAAGGTTTGCTCTTTACGTTTATCTATATAGGTTTCTTGACTAAAAAGTGAAATTTTACATTTAAAAAAGCAATATTTTGTATCATTAACTATAAAAGGCTACTTTTTTGTCTGCTCTCATACTGACAATATCATGTAGCGCTACTTGCATTGTGTTAAAACGTGATTTTACCATGGTAATTTTGTTTTAAGTTCAAAAATATAGGAAATGATATTTAAACTGTAAAATAAATACTGTATTATAGTAGATTGTTTCGAATAAGATGCTAAATTAAATACATGCATGATTTTTTTATTTAAATGACCATTCATACATAGGCAAGATCGACAAATACCCATATGCAATTAATATGTGATTTGCATTTAAATATTTTCTCCAAAAAGATCAGTAATACATTTTTAAAAATCCTACAGAGCGAAGCTTTGTCTTCCAGGTACCGATATTAAAATGATTTGTTATATTTTTTATTATTTTTTTTGCCAAGACTTCTATATAGAAATATATAGATGTTTGATTTCGCAAAATGGAGTGGAACTTTGCCCGTGCATAAACGATTAGTTAAAATTATACATATATTTTCCAAGGAATTGATTTTAAACGTGCAAACGATTAAATACAATAATGGAGAACATTTCTATGGTATTACAACTGTATGACATCTTTAATATAAAAATGCAGGCAGAATGAATGTTGTAACATTTATCCTTCTGTTATTATACCTTGCAATGTAACATATTATTTATATTTTGTACACCTTTTAAACTGAGGAAAAATGTGCTACACTTTTCAAATTCTCGAAAGTAACACTCTCTTTGGTGAGGACGATATTGTATCCTTGTTAACATGGAAATGGGATGCAGTAGCTTCTGAGAGGGAAGATCCCTAAGCACCTGAAAGCAGAAGTCTGACTTTTAGCTCAAACGAAAAGGAAACACACATTCGCTTGCACAACCCCTTTTTATATGGGCTAATTCACATATCTTACAGATAGAATACAAGGAAAGAACAACCACATCCCAACTAGGACTCGAACCTGAGACGCCCAGATAACAGGGAAGACGCGCTACCCCTACGTCAGGACGCCGGTAACAATCTCTTTAAATGTACGAATGCGGCAAATTTTAAAAAGATTTTAAAGGCAAGGAAACGTACTCATTCTTTTTACACGTGTGGCCCTGATGTTATACTAACGCTTGGGCGTGTACTTAATTGAAGTATAAATTAAAAAACGATTCAATAAACAATTTAAGTAAAATTTAAATACATTATAAACTTAAATATATCTTTGAAATTAAAATTAAGCGATATTAAATTTACTATAAAATCCTTCAGAACAAATAAAGAAGGAAATAATATTAACATATTAATAGAAGAAATAGATAGAGAAGTAATAAATTAGCTAAAAATAATTAAAACATTTACTTTTTGAACTTGCTATAAGAAACTAATTATTGATATAAACTAAATATTATTACTAATTAATAATAATATTTTATAGTTCTTAGTATACAAAACGTGTTACAGAAAAGGGTAAACAATATGATTCACTTTAGAAAGCCCAGTAAATAAAATTATTAGACTTCTGAAAATAAAAACGATACAAAGTGTAAATTCCTCATTAAAGGGCTTTTTGAAACAAAACTGAAATAAGCAAATAAGTAAAAAAATATATTCTCTTTTCTAAGCAAATAAAGGAGACTTCAAATTCATAATCTGTCGGACGAAATAAAAGAAAATTTACAATGCATCCAACCAAGCGAAGAAGATTAATCTCAACTTTCTGTTGATATAATCAGCATCAACTCTCCAAAATCTTTTCACCTCTTTTCTTTAATCGTGTCCTTTTTGAAAACCTTTTGTTCTACTTCTAGAGTAAAGCGGGAAAAATGCATTCTTTTAATTCACTTCACTTTGAGAAATATCCCATCAACGGTTTAGAAAAATTGAACGTAAGTTCCGGTTATTCATTTGAGCAATTTGTGGAAAACGTTTTCTTTCCGGAATTTCGGGTGGCAATTTATTTCCGGAATAGTAATTTTCGCTTCCAGTTTCTTCCTTTTTATTCTGAAATGTGTGATTTTTCTTGGGTTCCTGTGGCAACAAGACAAAAATGAAATCTGTTATTTTTAGAACAGAATGCAGTCACCATATTTCAAAATGCAGGAGGAATTAGTTCTGAATATTTCTATCATCAAACTATTTTCGATCTCAATTATTTCAATAAAATTTGAAATTATTATTGCTCTTTGAATAAATCTAAACATGGAATAGTTATCAAAAATCATGCGATAGTTATTATTTAAAAAACTTAAAAAAATATTAAAAATTTTGGGTTTTTCTAAGTGAAATTACTCTTAAAGTAAAATCTATTAATAATAAACTATATGTTTGTGCATCTGTTCTGATTCTGATGTTCTCTCTCCAAGCCATTCGATATAAAATGACCAATTTTGGCAAAAATATACTTTGGAAAGTGGGAATATACAGTTCGGAGATTTTTTTTAAATTTGCACTAGAAATTAATAGAGAATTTATTCATTTTCTTTTGATGATGTTTGAAAATTGTATTCCATAAAAATATTTTTGCATCAGCTTAGAATTTTTTCAGAAAAAAGTCTTTTTAAGGATATCGATTTATTTTATATAATTTTTTTATAAATGTTGGCAATATTTTTAACACATATTGTTCTACAACATTCTAATCAGTAACTTTTATTTTTTGCAATGAAATTTAAATTATTTTTACTCTTTCTTCAAAGATTTAATAGCCAAATTTTTCATCATTTTTGAATGCCAAAGAAGAAACTTTCTGTTTGTTGTCTACTTAATTTGCATAATGAATAAGAAAATGATATTGCAGTATCTCGGAAGGAAATATGCAATTGGCAAATAAATTTCCCTTACTCGGATTAGGAAATAAACTTCAAGGAAAATATATGCCAAATTTTCTCTGGTTTTGACAAAGATGAAAAACGTTTCGTTTATGTAATAATAATTCAAAATAACAATAATTTTTTAACCATATCAATAGTTTTTATAAACTGACGATAAACCAAAAGTAATTTGTAATTATTTTTTAAAAAAATATCCTTTTCGTGAATATAATTGTTAAAAACAAGGAAAGTAGTTGAAAGTATTAGAAAGTTAATTTATAAATTCTTAATCTTAAAAAATAATTTAAATCTTTATAAATTCTTAATCTTCTTGAATCATAATCGGTTATCTGAAGGCCATGAATTACGTAATTAAATCTGACATTTTTCAATCACATTACTTTTATAGCCAAAAGCTACATCAATGAAATACAATCTATATTAACCCTTTGCACTCGAGGCCTCCGGAGCGGAGCCATTTAACATTGGTCTTCGAACTCGAGGGCTCCGCTACGGAGACAATGCAAATAATTTTCAGTTTTCAACATAAGAACAAAAACAAATCGTAAAAACTAGTTATAGGATGTTTCGCATTACACTTTGGACGATTACAAAAATTCTTGCAGCAAAATAAGTTTTTACTTAAACGCAGAACTATTATTGCAGCAATCGCAAAATTTATACTTCGTATTTTTACTTAAGAACATGAATTATGCTCTTTGTTATAATCAGACTTTTGTTTTCTTCCTGACCGTCGAATGCCAATATAAATTTAAGTACAATTCCATTTTGAATGGAAATTTTTTTTTGATTAGCATTCTTCTTTCTTGATCAGTTTGAGCACAATTTGGTACATACTTTCAATTCCAAATATTGTATTTTTCTTTCAAGTTGCATTTTAAATTATTGTGTTTCATCGTTATATATTAATACAGACTTTTTCTCATTAACAGATATGGAAAAATGTTGAAACAAGTTTATGATTTTGATATAATGTACAGATAATAAATTCAATGTTTATACTCATGAGCAGACCTTTAAGCTTTCTGTGAAATTGATCCAATTTTTGAACCACATAAATATTTCTAGAATAAAAACAAATGTCTAAATTTATCCAATTAGTTAAATGTTTAAATTTATCCAATTAGTTAAATTTTTAAGCTACATCAACCCTAAAACAATATTTTACAAAACTATGGCACATATGCAATTGATGCATCTTCCCCCACATGAGCAACCCTTTTGGAGGACATTTTTTAATACCAAATGTGCGCTTTCAAATCTCTCATAATATTACTTGATTAATCTGCAAAGCCCACCACCCCTCGAAGGAGGAAAAATGTTCCGCATTTTAAAGATCAAATTTGAGTTAAGTCTGGGATTAAAGGTTAGACCGCGAGTCTCGGTTCAGCAGAGTTTCCGAATTTACAGCGTAGCGGGTGGAGAAGGACGGAAGGGGTGGATGGGAAACGTTTTTGTCGTTTATCGCAGGCCGTCACTTCTGATTACAGCGAAATCTTTCATTGCAGCCCACAGGAGGGCGCTGCTCCGATGCGTTTGTTAACAGAAAAACGGATCGGAATGGTTACGCAGAAATGATCCAACCATGCAATGAAGGAGAAAAGATGTTATCTTTTAGGATCAGCCTTAAATTTCCAGCTGTTTGAGTGGTTTTCTAGAGGGAGTCAGGTTGAAATTATGGATAGGAGATGCAAAAGATCCTTTATGTCCTCGTGTGTTTTGTCAGGTTCTTCTAAATGTTACAGTGTAACTTTTTAAGTACTACATAACAGACAAAATTAACCTCAGATACAGGGAAATAGAGAGAAAATTTTAAATAATGACTATTTGATTCTATTCTACAATTTTCACCAATGAGTTTTATTTGAAATTATAACTATAAGTTCATGAGTCTGAACATAAATTAATCTTTGATCAATTATTTTATTAGTTGTCGAGCTTATTATATGCATTCTTTTAACATTGTTAAATAATTTAAAAGAGAATATTTATGAATTTCAGCGAATACCTTTGTTCTTCCTTTCCATTATTCCTGTGGCAATATATTTCAAATTATAGTGTCATCGTGATCACTAATATACAGTGATTATCTTTTAATAATCACAGTATTTACTATCGAAAAGCCTGAATGGAACAATTTATATATATATTTTTTTGCAACAAGCCCTCCCGAAATCAAAGCAAGACATGACAATTCATGTACATTTCCCTTGGTACCCTCGTACATTTTCCTTACGTTGTGTACCAACATCTTGATGTTTCATAACCCAAGGAGGTGAATGCACATATCCTTTGTTTGATTTCCATATTTATTGAATTCGTGTCTTTTATCTAGGTTATCTTAAATTCCCCGTTTATGCGACGTTTATTGACACTACAGAGAATCACATAGAGAGAGTTGTTACCACTGCAGCAATGTTACAAAATGCATATCTTGAATGTTAGACCACATCCGAAAATTATTTTTACCTCATCGTTCGCTGAGCATGACGTCAGCGGATTCCACTTCGATCAATTCTTGTAATAATTTATCACATAAATCTTTTAGTACCCCTTCTTGTTCCAGCAGGACTTCGAAAGTTGTATAATTTTTTTTCTCTTTTTTCACTTTCTCATGCTCCACTGCAGTTTTTACAAACCATGACGCTATTAACAAATCTCTAAGTTTGTCGACTTGTTATCCGAACGATATGTATATCAATTTCAAAAGTTAACAAAAAAAATCAAAATTAACTTCGTGAAACTTTACCCGTTTCCTGTAAGAACATGCTCTACAATGATAATATATGAAAAAAAATCTATGTTTATTAAAATAAGTATTAATAGACTTAAAGTTGGTTTATTACAAAAATATTTAGATTACCGTATCAAACATCAGTTCAATCTTGTCATATGATGAAATAGTTATTAAACTTTGCAATATTTTGCTCTCAAATTTCTTTTCTATTTTTATTTTACATTATAATCTTAATAATAAAAACTGCTTAAGACAAAATAATTTAATTCAATTTCAAGATAGAATATAGAAAGATTCAGTTGAATGTAGTATTCAAGAAATTTTAATCCGGTAAATTTAAGAATTTCCTTTTAATTATTAATCATATGAAATATTACAGATGACTTTTGGGGTTAAATAGAACTTTTCACGTTTACGACGAAGCCACGAAGAAACATCACAGTCAACAGATGGAATGTTCGTGAACAAAAGACTGTTCTTTTGATGTCCGTAGTTAGATATTCAATAATTCGTTTATTTGCCTTGGATGATTAGTGTTAGATATCTAAAAAATTAAACATTCAAATTTATAATAAACTCGTCAAGTGAATTGCCCAATAATAGAAGTGAATTAATAATTGATATGAAAACGGTATGTAAATCATTCACAATCGCTTTTTGCTAAGCCAATTAAATGCAGCACACAACGTTATGCCATTTATTTATCCCATCAATTTCAGTCGGTCATTTATAAACACTCTATTTCAATTCCCTCGGCGATTACCGTTTTATTGTAGAATGCATCGCAAGAAGAATGCAATCTAATATATGGCGCTATGCATGACCTCATGAAAAATTAATGAGAAAATTTCGTTTAGTAGTCATATCATATAATTTTCAATATTAAACTTCGTAGGGTTTTTTTATATCGAATTATGTGAATGATAGTATATATCAGATTTCTTACATTAATCCGCAATATTTAAAGCAACATAAAACTGCTATTTAACCCATCTTTTCAAAGCATATCATATGGTGTGAAATCAAGTATATATAAAAACGATCTAACTTAACAAAAGATATATAAAGGATGCTCAAATTAAAAGGTACGAAACGACACTGTGGGTGTAAATGAATACTCAATGTATACACCATAGGCTTCGGCACAAAGATCCCATTGATTAACGAGCCGAACGATTCATTGTTTCTAGAATTCATGTGACCGTAACGGGACCAAGTCTTTTACAGGGTCTGTGAATTCCGAGATGAAGTGCTTACCTTTCAGAGGTTTTCTTAGAGCCGTTAACTTCAATGTGTATTGCGAGAAATTCTGAAAAGTACTCAGGTCCAAGAACAAACAACTGGGGCTGCATACGAAGAGTAAGGTTCTGCTCCAGGATAACGCGCGTCCCCACATCTTCAGGGTCACACATATGGAACTGGCCCAATTCAAGTGGAGACAGCTCGACCACGTCCCGGATATGTAACCCTGGAATTTTCATGAGGTTAACCCCTTGAAAAAACATCTGAAAGGGAAACTCTTCAACTAAAATGGTGAACTCAAGGAACTATGAAGAACGGATCCCGTCAAGGCCACGAGACTTCTGGGAACAAGGAATCCTTCGGTGAGTTTGAAATCGTTAGACTTAGGCTTTTGGTGTGTACTTTGAATAAAGTCTTCATTATGCCCACAATGTCGTATCATACCTTTTTCATTTAAAACCCCTTGTATTAACTTCAGTAGCTTTATTATAAGTAATTAAAGTTTCTTTTCCTGATGATCATCCTGATATAATATTACTCAGACATCCTGTAAAATCACTATTTAGTAAAAAGAATTGAAAAAAAATACAGTTTACAAAAATATGAAACCGTAGACATCTTTCTCAAATTCTGTTCATACGGCAGGTCCTTACTGGATTCTAGCACACAAAAGGATAAACTTTTCTCTTCCGTCCTCATTTATAGAAATTCAAATTCTTTCCAACATTTACATTTTAAATTTCTCACTATAAACTTAAGATGTCAGAACTTTCTTTATCTGCAAATATTCTTCAAATGTTTTGCACAGGAAAATCAAATCCAGTTAAAGGGATGTGTCTAACAGGTAGGATCAACTTATGTTCTTAGAAAAGGTATCTCTTTTCTAACATCAAATATCTCCTGCATTTTCTGATTATGAACTTATGAAAAGGAATTGTTATCCTATACATTTTTTTGTACAGGATAACAAAAGGAATTACAAAATGCAGCCAGATTTGTTTTGTATTTAATTCTAGGAAACATCGAAACAAAATATGCGGATATTAAAAAACATAATCTAAATTAGTTTTCCTGCTAATTTTTTCAAAAAAAAAAAAATCTCCTAAATGCTTAAAGATAATTTTTCTTTCTAGTTTGAATTTTATTTTAAGACAAATACTTTTGTTTTCTAAAATCAAATGATTTAAGAACACTTAAAAATAATAAACACTTTATAATACTAGGGCAAATATTGACAAATATATCATTTCTTAAAAAACGCGAACATTAGCGTCCAGACAATATCAGCAATCATCATACACTTTGCATTTTGGTCAAAGGAGATTAGTTCTTTTCGTAAGAAAATAGTTAAGTAGAGTAATTTTTATCCTGCACTATGCTTTGTACAAAACGGAAAAGGAATTGCAAAGTACTATACTTTGCTTTGTACATTAATTCGAGGAAACACAAAGACAAAATGTGCGAATGTTAAAAATGCAATCTAAATGAGTTTTTACACTATTTTTTTTAATAATTTTTATTGCCCAAATATTTAATGATAATTGTTATTTCTAGTTAATAGTTTTATTTTGAGACAATTCTTTTTCTTTCATAAAACAAATGATTAAAAAACTATTGCCTTTTAAATATAAAGCAATTAACAGTTTATAATAGTTGAGAGAAAAAATATAATACTCAAAAGGGAAAAGAATTATGTTAAATATTTCGGCTTCCAAAAACGCAATCACCAATGTCCAGACAAAATCAGCAATCATCATGCTCTCTAGCATTTCGGTAGAAGGAGATTGGTTCTTTTGGTAAGAAAAGTGTTAAGAAATTGAATTGCTGTCCTGTACTTCACTTTGTGCAGGATGAAAAAGGAATTGTATAGCACTTTGGTTTGTACATGATAAAAAAGGAATTGCGAAGTATTTCGCTTTATAAATTAATTAGAGGAAACGTAGACACAAAACATGCCGATGTTAAAAATACAACCCAAATGGGTTGTATTTTTAACATCACCATTTTACAAACTCACCATTTTTAAAAATAATTTTTTTTTGTTCTCCCCAACATTTAATGATGATTTTCCTTTCTAGTTAAAAATTTTACTTTGAGATAATTTTTTTTCTTCTAAAAAGAAAATGATTGAAAAACTATTTCCTTTTAAATATTTAATACACACACTTTATAATAGGAAAAATAATGGCAAGTATTTCATTTCTCAAAAACGCAAGTATTAGTGTCCAGACAACATCAGCAATCATTATATACTTTCACATTTCGGTCGAAAAAGATTTGTTCTTTTGGTAAAAAAAAATGACATGAAAAGGAATTGTTTTCCTGCATTTTTTTTTTTGCAGCATATAAAAAATTGATTGCAAAATACATTATTTTGTACAATAGTTCGAGGAAACAAGGACACAAAATATTAGGACCTAAAAACACCTAAATGAGTTTTCATACTATTTTTTAAATATACATACATACATGCATACATACATACATACATACATACACATATATATATATATATGTGTGTATGTATGCATATATATATATATAT
>JAPMOQ010034295.1:318147-338604 GCA_026543055.1 Argiope trifasciata
AAACGATTTCACAGAATAATCGTATTATATAGGGCTTAGTGTAGGCTAAAAAAAAAAAAAAAAAAAAAAGAGAACCGAACGTTCTCCTATAGAAGTGGTGTCAAAGTAATAGCCACCTCAATTGCCTTCATTCTTATTAAATGACAATGATTCAAAATCACATAGTTCGTCTTATGTTTTTTGTTTCGTTTTCTTTTTTTATTTAATTAAATTTACTTCAAAGTCTTAGACAATTATTTTTTACAATAATCTGAAAGACTCATAGACCTTTTATCAAAATTTTTAATGTAATTTTTACTTTTTCATATACAAAGTGTACAAAATGAAAATATCGTAATCGCTGTAAAATTTAAACTCAATATTTTGACAAATATTTCAAATTTCTCAGATTTAATTAAAAAACAAAGTAAGTTGAATTTAGACAGCTACTCGGACAAATGAAACTTATATTTACTTTTTTAATTACAATTGCAGCTCTATACCAATTCGACTCCAATTGGTTGGAAAAAAATGTTTAAAATTACTATTTGAATTTTCTAATGCTTGTGCATGTTGCATGCTAGAAATTAAATACCAATCATTGCTTGCTAGACTCAGTAAAAATGTTGTATTCAAGCAGAAAGAAATAAACACCTAGTTTTCATAACTATGACTCATTAATAACATGCCGTTAGTACAGAAATAAATTTTCAGTTTTATTTTTCTATACAACGATTTATTATGCTACGCACACGTTATCATGTGTTGAATAAAATTCTAAGCCTTCTTATCGTTCATACTTTGTACAGTACTCACAATTTTGTATGAAGAGACGAAAATATCTTTATTAAAGAGTATGGGAGAAGACTTCGGGGAAACTTCTGATTAATGCTTTTAATATAATATTTTAACACGCTGATGTAATAAGGCTTTATTATACACATATACTTTTAATATTTTCTTTTACTTTTTAAAGTTTTATTATGGTGGGTACCAACTATCTCATATTGGGATTGTGTACGATAGAACAGAAATGGCTGTCAAATTGGCTACTGCCACAAATAAAACTACTACAACTTTGACTGACATGAAAAAGCACATAAAAATATTTCTTTTAAAGAAATGGCAAAGAGAAGCTAATATTAAAAACGAAAACAAGCTTCCTGGAATTAAAACTACTGTCGAACTTTGGCCTGCACAAATCAACAGAAAAAATGATATATTTCTAACTTGATTAAGAATGGGTCATACTCTATGTACATATCATCATCTGTTTCTAAGAAAACAAGCTTCAGTGTGTTCTCAATGCACAGCACTATGTCTATACAACACATACTTTCTGAATACCCAAATCTTTATATACAGCTTTTACACATTTTAAAATCTAATAATATTTATTGTTTTATCTACTTTACTTGGAAAAAATTCCATTCGACAACCATCTTATCCTTTCTAAAGTCAATTGTTTTTTATTCACATAATTAGTCTACTATCCTCTTTTTTAAGGTTATTTACCCATAATTTTTGCTCCACATTTTTTTATATAATAAGGAATTTCGAAATTTCGAAAGAATTTTGCCTAATCCGGAGCAACATGTTTTAATTTATGGCCCTTGTGTCA
This sequence comes from Argiope trifasciata, assembly GCA_026543055.1. Classification (NCBI taxonomy): domain Eukaryota; kingdom Metazoa; phylum Arthropoda; class Arachnida; order Araneae; family Araneidae; genus Argiope; species Argiope trifasciata. The sequence goes on from JAPMOQ010034295.1 coordinate 319,748, forward strand.
GCAAACAAACAAACCAATCTTTAACACACTGATATAAAATCACATATATAAAAGATATTGAAATTGCTAATTTCAATATATTACTATATTTTAATTCTATTATACTTTTTTACTACATCCAGTTTTCATAATTATTATTTTAAGAATAAAGTCATGAAAACTTAGCAAAATGAAATGCGTATCTTTTCTCTCTAAATCTTATTTTCAAAAAGAAAAAAAATCGAAATCGTTTCTTAAAATAAATCAGCAATTCTAGATAACCGATATCACCTGCGCTTGTAAATCCAAATCTCTGACGTGTTTGAAATATAAAATTCCTCCCTGTAAAATGCGCTAATTTCTGTATTTCACTAAATTTTAATTACATTCCCTATTTTGACAGTATTCAATTTTCACGACTAAATTTTTTTAAAATACAGTCATGAAAACTTCTCAAAATTAAATGCGCGTCTTTTCTCACTCAACATTATTTTCAAAAGGAAAAAAAAAAAATAACATCGAAATCATTCCTTAAAATAAATCATCAATTACAGAAAACCAATATCACCTGCGTTTGGAAATCCGAATCTCTGACGTATTTGAAATGTGGAATTCCTCCTTATGGCAATTTATCTCCGTCGATAGTGGCCGAGACAGCAGAATGGCTCCTTATGTCCATTGAGAGCTGTTAATGGTGAGCGATAAAGGCAAATAAATTTTACCATTTGTTCTTATCTAGTTTTATCCCAGCGCAGTGTTATCCTTTTAAATCGGAACAAAATGAACTCCAGAGTTTTTAAGTGCTCTATTATTTCCTTTCAGTTTCATCACAGCAGTTGTAAATTTCATTCTTCTTCTAAACTAAAGGAAAATGTTCTTTATCTTTTATCGTTTGTTTCGTACTGATTCATGGACCTTTTTCAAAGAAAACGAAACTAGTTGGGTCCCCCCCCCCTTAAGTCGATGTTTTTCTTCTTTCACATTGTTCGTTCTGAAAAGACTTTATCAATGAAATGTTATTTAAGAAAATGTTGATAAACGGTATAGTTTCAATGCCGCATATATCACTGTAGTTAGATTTAATTCTATTCGATTTTAACTATTTATTTTGTTTTTATTATATCTTATTGAAATTCAACTGTTTTTATTCGCTTTCATTTAACTCGGCTTTTTTCGTTGTTGTTTTTGTTTGAAAAGATTGAATTTTGTAATGGATTTTTCACTTGCTTTTTAGTGCACTCCCATTCGTTTGAAACTATTTTATGCGGTTAGGCGTACCTAGTAACAATATAGTGCTTTAATATTTTCAGAAATTAATTCTCAAATTCATCCATTTCGGTTAAATATTAATTCCATACGAAAAGTATTATCCAATACCGATTTTGAGAAAATTTTATAGCAAAGAGTCTATAATATTTATAATAATAAAATAAGAATAATTTATTATTACAACAAAATCGTTTTATTATGTAAAGATGAATAATAAATATTAATTAAAATTCAAATATTTATGTTATATCAATAAAAATTTGATCTTATAACAGAAAATATGTAATATAAACTTTTAACATTGTAAGAAACGATTATTTTTCATAGAATAATTTTTTGAAATATAATTTCTTGTTGAAAAATTATTTTATCGGTATTTTTTTAAAAAATAGGAGATTTTCTGAAAGTTAAAGATTTTAAGAATTTGAAATTAAAAAAAAAAGGATGAAGAAAGGAGAAGAATTTTAAAGAATAGAAGAATTTATCAATAAAAATAAGAAAATAATAGCAAAATAAGATTTAAAAAAATTGTGCGACTTTGAAAATTATATGACAAAGAAATTAAGCTACAATAAATATCACAAAACACAACATTCCTAAACATTCATAAAAAAATGACGGATGTTTTAGAAATGGGATTAAATTTCTAATTTCCTCAGATTTTTTAAAAAGTAAATAGGAATAGCGAATTTGATTTGAAGGTCAATTTCTAACCTATCATTCTTTCAAAAGTAGTAAGATTCCCACCTCCGGTCAAATTCTATTATCTTTTCTCCTACCATGTTTCTTGTCTTGTTATATCTTTAAAACAAGAGAAAAATATAGGGCCGCGGTAGCCTGGTTGGTAGAGCGTCAGTCTCGTAACCGAAAGATTGCGGGTTCTGTCCCCGTTTTGGTCAAAGACCGCCGTGTTGGCTAATGGCGATTGGGGCACGCTAAATATGTCGAAACTGCAAAGTGCTCCAAGTTCCCATAACAAAACGATACCTCTGGGGGTACTGAATCAGGGATGAGTCGGTCTCTGATTTGGGTCTAAATTCCGACTTGCTGATGGACGAATGAGTGTATGAATGAATTCGACCAACCCCTAAAAAAAGGGTTGTGTCGTGTGTGTGAGCTAGAAGTCAGACTTCTGCCCCCTGGGTGCTCAAGGGTCTTTACCCTCAGAAGCTACTGCACCCCCTTTCCTTGAAAAAACACGGACACGACAACAACAAGAGAAAAATATGTTCTGAAATCTGTTGTGTGAAAGTATTACATTATATTGTTATTGTGAAAATGCAATTTCCACTTTATATTCAAGGAAAAAGCTTCGAAAAAGGCCTTCTTATTACATTATGCAAATCGGATTTAAATATCGAAAGAATAAAGGTTGCCTTTTCTAATTTCTAATGCAGAACTGAAACTCATAATTTGCTCAACAAAGTATGTTCATATTGGACAAGATATCAAAAACATCTTACTGTAATATCCTATTTCTGTTTATGATGTATATTAAACTTCCTAATAGATTCAAGTCCCATGACGTCATAATACCATTAAATACTTAGTGCAAGGATAATCTATTTCAAATTGCATGTTATCTTCTTTGGTGATGTAATTTCACTTTCTGATTTCGCAAGTAAGCTATTATGCAAGAAAATAATAAGCAGACATTTTCTTCCACAAATTTTAACAATAGAGAAAATAATAAGACTAAATAAGTCATGAATTATTGAAAATTGTTTGAATTCCATTGTAACAATGAAATAATTGAAAATTATGGATAAATTATTCCAAAATGTGCTAAAATTCGGGAAAAATTTGCTTGACAACTAATTTGATGCAATTCAAAAGACAAATGCCGTAATGTTTCTGATTAGGCAAAAATCAATTGGAGCAATAGTAGTTTGAGGAATTACCGAATAAAAGAAAAAAAAAACACTTTCATTTCCAAAAATTTCAAAAAAGAAAAAAAAAACATACTATTTGTGATACACGTCTTTCAAGATTCAGCTATTTTATATCAAACAGTCTATCCTGAAGAGCAGCATGGCACTTATACGTATTCTCCTCTATTACTATTTTTAAAAAATATTTTTCAACTTTTGTTGCATTACCCTCACTTCTGCTTGTTAATATTTTTTTAAAAATGTATGCTGCTTTCCATTTTCTGCATTTGTTGCTAATTTTAGCAATTAAAATTCTCCGCCAAATTTTAAATATAGAAGTACTCTTTTGGATGTTCACTCATTACTCTTTTCTATTCTCTAAAAGAAAGATTTCAGATCTCGAGCTGGCCAACTAAAACACAAAACAGCAGAGTTTTTAAAATACAAGAGGGAAAACTTGCAGTTTCTCATTTTGCTTTAAAAAAAAAAAAAGATGTGAGTCACTTTCTAACTATCTTGAATCTAATAATTATATTAATTAATTAATTACTTTGAATCTGTACTTAACATCATTAATGCCAGTTTCGTTTTTAAAAAATACTTTAAGAATATTTTAATTCAAATTCGAATTAATTGACAAATTAATTAATATTGAGAAGAATTAATAGTATGATACTAAATTTTTTTATGTAAACGAAAACCTAATGAAAGAAGTAGAAAATACACAATAATAATAAAAAAATTATTAATAATTTGTAATACAGAAAGAAAGTTTGCATTTAAAGAATAAAAAATCTCTTTTCCAAAACTTATTTATTTGTCAATTCTCAAATCTAAACAAGATAAATTTATTTTCAATAAATTTAACTTTTGGACCATAGTTCTCAAATGCTTTTTGTTAATATGATGCACATATTAACAAATAAAAATAAATTCTTAATTTAAATAAAAAAATTTAAATAATTTTTAATTCCTTTACAAATGTTTACGTTAAAAGTCTTCGCAAGTAAAATATTATTCAGTAAAAATAGCAGTAATTCACTACGAATAATGTGTTTGGTAAAAAACTAAAAATCAAATTCAATTTTAAATAAGAATTCAATACAATAGTTTCATAGATATTATTTAAGCTAAGCTGTATATTTGAAACATAGCTTAAAATTGCTGTCAAGGCATTTCGGATAGTTTTATGAACTATATTTTAAATTGAAAATATCGAGCAAAGACATTCTTATGGCTAACAATTTCAGCGTGAGAACGCGATTGTACAACCCAGTGGAAAAATTTGCCAAGCACATATTATTATTATTATTTTGCTAGCAAAGGAACCGATTGTGAATTTTTTGAATAAAAAAATCTCTTAGATTCTTCATGTAAGTTAAATCTCTCATATGTCTCTGGAGACAAAATTCACATTGATTAACATTTGGCTTGAAGTGAATAAAATCAGGAAAGCGATTTGAGTATGACAATAATTTTCTTTTTTAATTCACTTCAGCAACTGCTTAATGTCAGTCCAACTTTTCTTTTGCAAATTTTCATAATAATAATAATGTATATGGAAAAAATTATTTCATCATTCTACTGAATCAAAATACATGTTTCTGACAATATCAATATTACAGTCACAAAAGAAATGATATCCAACTGATACTGAATGATCGTTGCCGTAACAGCATAAGGCAGTTAAGTTCTAAGGGCCACCATAATACATATCCTTTAGAAAGTATGTCCCACCAATATTATGAATAAAATTCAATGCTACAGCATTATTCTTTCCATGATCGAATTGAGAACTAATAAGCTAAACCAACAGCTTTTTATCCTCGTACTCGACATTGATCAATATGTAGTAAATTCTTACTCTATTAATGCATCTAATTTTTTTCATATTTTCTTTAAATAGAATGCACCTTACTTTTTTATTATTTTATGAAAATAAACTGTAAAAATTTTTATCTTATCAGTCATTGTATAATTTAATTTTTAACTTGTTTAAAAATTATTTAGTCAATTTTTTTCGAAACATTACAATTTGAATAATTATTTTAATTGATGGAGATGGCATCATATGGCGATTGTCTACAGATGAAAGATTGCATTTAGAAGAGAGATTCATAATGACATCATTATTTTTTTCTGCATTTTTTCCTAGTGATAGTGACTAACATAGTGACTTAGCCATCACTATGACGGCCTTTTAAAGTTATCTTTGATATTAGAAAGCCACTTTGGAAACCAAAGCAAAGCAATGTAGTGAAAACAAATATCAATATCTAAGATGCCATTTAACCTTACTAAGTTACTGATGACGATTAGGAGAGGATGAGAGAATCAGCATCCTTATTTATCGAAACATCTTAATTTAATAAAGAAATGTGATTTTTTGTTTTTGTATGCTTGTGTAAAAAACAATGGGAAAAGTGTGAATGCTATGAATGCATTAATAGCAGATGAGTATTGTACATTTACCCTTGATTTTCTTGGATTTCCGAATAAAATTGGTTTTTAATTACCAGCTCGACACAGAAGCATCGTGAAAGGAACGTGTGCGCTACTAAATTATTATCAGCACCCTTCATGCCATTTATTGATGCTCTGGCTTTTTGTCGCTTTTGGCTTGCCCATACAAAGAAAAATGATTGTACCATGCCGTTTTTCAAGCCACATAAGAAGAAGCATGGGGAATGGGGGTAGCGTGTCTTTCCCGTGATCTGGGCTTCCTAGGTTCGACTCCCAGTTCAGACATGAGTGTTCCTCTTCTGTAATCTACCTGTGAGGTGTGTGGATGTGCCTCTCTATAAAAAGGGGTTTTGCTAGTAAATGTGAAGCATGAAAGTAGCTAAGTCACACTCTTGACCAATATTTGGCACGATTGAAAAAACAAGCAATGCTCATTCGTCTTAAATCGCTGAAAAAGAATTTTCAACCGGTTTGTAAAATGCCATATGTCACATTACAAGTATTGACAAAGATCAAGCAAGTAATCAACTGTGAAATTATGGTATACCAAAGATTTTGAAACTTGATGCACAAGATAAGCGTACCATTTTATGCGAAGGGTAAGCTTCTAATTCCCAATTTAAAAAAAAGGTTCCCGATTTAAAAAAAGAAAAAAAGTTGAAATATTTGTTCCTCCCCCCCTCTTTTTTTTGATAAAAATGTATTGCATGATTTTAAGTTATGACTAAATGATGGGTGCTGAAAAATCGGACGTTTCATTTATAAATGGATACAATCAAGTTGTGAAATACCTAATTAGGAAAAAAAAAATCCAGAAATACGAACAAATATATTATAAAACAAACGCTTATATAAATGCTTAACAAGTATTTGAAATACATATTTACAAATATGCTTATAAATTTTTTCACCTTCTGTGATTGAAAACCGCTACATAATTCCCAATATTTAAAGACTTTCAAAACCGCAAATTGTCCTCACATTTTATACAAAAGTAATAAATATCATTTTAAACACGTTCCAAATTATAGGATTCCTTCTAAGTATACTCAGGAATTCCCCTACTCAATGTGGTAGAATTATAAAAAACATTTGAACATATCCACCTTAAAAAAACTCCTCTTTTTTTTCCAAGTACCTCTATTGAAAATAAATAACCCTTCTACCCATTTCCTCGTGTGCAATTTTATTCAAAATGTCTTTTTCGCGAACCGGATTGCATTACATGTGTTGTCGAATTTTATAAGCCCGTAACGTTTTCATTAGAAGAGCCTTTCGACCTTGCCTCGGCAGTAGGGGAAATCATCTCGTTGGTTTTCGGCAGGGCAGCCGAAGCTAAATTACCCCTAATCTGAACGACAAGCGTGGTTGGGGAGGAGGGGGGTGGAGATAGAAGTTGAGGGGAGGGGGACTGTTCAAAACAAACATGACATTAGGTCTGTTGAAACGGCGCCGAGCCATTTGAAAAGTTAGTCTTGCCACACTGTCATTTGCATCCTCCGTTTCCTCTTTAGGGGTTGCCCGATTGCCGCCTCACCTGTAATGCGAGGGTGTTGGCAGCCAACAGGCCGCCAAGTTGGCTGCTTTGTCCTTCTGTTAGAGATTTTAAAACTTTTTTTATACGTCCCATCTTTTAGATCGTCGAGAAATTAAATGACTCTAATTCATGACAGCAGCTTTTTTATGATGCAAATAACTATTTTAATTTTTCTACTGTTTGTGTATAAATTAGAAATAAAACAAAACAAGTAAAAAAAAATTCAAGAAATTAAGTTTAACAAATTTATTTGAATGATTTTAATTAAATAATCCATCTAAGTACTTTCCGACTTCCTTTGAAATTGAAGTTTAAAGAAATTTCAAAAACCTTTTCTCTATAGATATTTATATAGGCTCGTGATTCATGAAAATGACCAACACTTAGGATTAGGACCATCAAGTCCTAAAACAGACTGAAATACGATTTGCTGCTGGAAGCATCGATTTAATTAACATTTACATTAATATTTTTTATTTTCCTCATTTAAGAAATCGATCATTTCATAGATATTTTTATTCAAAGTATTTTTTCATTATTCGTTAAATCTTCACGAATTTTTTTTTTTTTGCATGTTTAATTTATTCAAATTAAATAAAGCATGTGGATAAAATTTACGAAAAAAGGTTAAAAGTTATATAATTAAAGAAAATAATTATCTTATTACCAATTAAGATGTTTTATATTGATTATTATTTCGCGATTTTACACACAATGATAATACGATTCATATATTTTCACTGATACTTTATTAAATGAATATATATATATATATATATATATATATAATACTTTATTAAATGAATGCATATATTGTATATTTATGTACATTATTATTGTATATTTATGCTAATTTTCATTCCTAAAAAAGCGATTTTAACAATAAAAGTAATTGGCAGAGGAAATGGTGCTAATAATTATGAGTTTAGTTTTATTTTCATAGTAAAATACTGAAATGTAGCAAAATTTTGGAATTTCACCAGCATTTTAATACCTGTTTGGCAAATAATCAAAAATACATACATGTAAAATTTAAAATAAGTTTAACACATTATGCAATAACGCTAATTATTTCGATTTATTTGTCACCAATAGAGAAGATATGGCATATTCATAGACTTCGGGGCTTTCTTTTTCTTTCCTTCTTTATTTAATCTAAGGTATTGTTTTATTCTTATTTTTGTATAATGCATTATTTAAAAAATAGAGAATTTCTTTATGTTTTTTCCTTGGAACGTTATAATTGCAGTTAACATCCTGTTTAAGATTTAAAAATTGTATTTAAAGTGCCCAACCAGGTACTGGAATAAAATAATTAAGTATAAAACTGCAAAATCGCATGCCATACATAACATTACATGTTGCAATGTGATATTACAATTACAAAGGTAAACAGACATGACTGTAGGCACATCTTTCAGAAATCCAAAATAATATGTTCACTAAATAATCAATTAATAAAATCTCTTCCAGTTTCAAAGTATTGCGCTTTACTTATTTATTACTTTGTTGCAAAATTTAAATAATAACAAAATTATATAAAAATTGGAACATTTTTAAACTATCACAAGAAATTCTTATCCATAAATAAGTGTTTAGCTTTCAATTAAATTTTTGATGCAAAATAATAGATTCTACATACAATAAGAGATTTAAGAGTCTACTCTTTATATAAAAAGACCACTTTATGACTTGCAAATCGCTTGAGGCATGTACAGATTTATATTATTTTTGATCATTTCTATTATCCTATTTAGTGCCAACTTCCCAGTTTCAAAATTAAAGTTAGTAAAACCTTACTCGCAAAATTCCATTTTTAAAGCGGTTGCATAATTTACCAATTCTGTTAAAGGAACTTTCTTTCAACATAACTCTGGAGTTTTCAGAAATTATAGAAATTTGAAATGAAATGTAAGAAAGCTTGGAATAAACTCATTTTAAACTAATTTTAAAATATTGTGGACTTCCAAAACCAGCGGCTGTGGTTTCCTCAAAACATTTCCATGTACTATTTAATATAGTTATCCCAGATAACGCCTTGCAATCGCATTTGCATACAAAAGTTACGAATTGTTAACTTTTGGCGTGAATTTAGCATGTTTACAATATCTGTAGTGAAGTTTTGGCGATTAATCCCTAGCACATGTTAATAAGATCCAAAAACAGAATTAGTACTTTAGACGTATTTTTCTCACTCAATTGAAACCAAAATTCGACTCTAAAAGTACAAAATACTCGACTCTAGTAGTACAAAAAAAAAAAAAAAAAAATCCCATCTCAAATTTGATATACTTAAGTCATTGCGTTTTCAAATCATTACTTTTATATACTTCTGATATACAAACTATCCATCAGCCTTTGGATATGGCTGGAAATTTTACAAGTGCCAACACTATCGATGTTAGATGTAGCAAATCTTATCATCTAGTTTTCATAGCTTTGTAATTATCAGAAAAACACATTTGAACAGTCGGTCAGATGGCTTCCCTCTAAACAGATTTTGCACAAAATTTGATTTAAAACTACAAAATCAATGTAAAAAACCATACACAAAACCATATCCTATCTTTACCTCAAAGCTTTTTTTAGTTAACTTTGTCACTGGTAGATAAATGGATATTTTCAAAAAGTATTTTTTGAACTCAAGAATGTTTAAAATATGAAGATTCTCGAGTTTATAGAGAACATCCAAAACTCTAGTTTCCGATCTTTTTTATAACTATTTCCCTTTCTCTGCACTACATATACAAGAAAGTGAAAATTTAAATAAAAGCTGTTAAATAAAGCGTATATAAATGATAAAATATTTCTGAAGACCTTCGAAATTTAAGATCATTCGTAATTCTTTATCCTAATCACGAGTATTTTAACTCATTTTTTAAATATAATTATCTATAGGATGAGTTTAATTTTTAAAGCATTTCCCTTTTAAACATTGTCCGAGGGCTTCATACTGACTAGTTACGCTACTGGCCTACAGAGCACTTTTTCTTCGCTTTAGATTATTCATCCTCAAACTGGCAAGAAGCAGATGTTATGGAAATGGGTTGTTGGCTCAGGTGTAGTTCTCATTATAAATAGTCAAGAAATTTAAGAAAATAGTCTTGCGAGTACTTAAAATCGGGATTTTAATTTTTGTTCCTTTTTATTATTTTTATAAAAATGTATTTAAACATACATTAATCCATTAGTAATTTTTTATGTGCTTAAAATGAGAATAGCAAAAACTGTTTAGTGATTATTTTTTTTTTAATTAAAAATTCAAACATACTAGAGATACATTTTTATACTCTTCATCGTAGAATGATAATATTTTAATCTTGAATTGATTATTTTGTCTTTGTGTGGTGGGAATGCACGAGCTGTTTTATTATGAATATAACTATTGTTATGTGGCATTAATTTAACTATTGTTACATCATATTAATTTAACGATTGCAACATTACATTAATTTAACAATTAGTACTTTATATTAATGTAACGATTAAGGTTACGCTCATTATTATTCCTTTTGCTGCTTACCAACAATCTTATGTTTTTCATTGGAGTACTTATGATTCCATCGTTTCAAAATTGACTTTTTTTTGCCAATAATTAGATTGAAAAAAATTTAAAAAAATTGTACACAAAATTACAGATGGCTATCAGTTTAAATTCATGGATAATGGCTATTACTATAGAATCTTATTAATGGAAAACTACGATTTCAATTTTAAACTTATAAAGAAGTTTCTTCTTAATAGTTTAAATGCTCTAAAAATAATTTCGACCTTTGTTTTTATTTTAAAACACGAAATGAAAAAAATTCCAAGGAATATACAAAAGGAAGATCCTTTCTGCTCGAAATTTTAGTAAATAAATTTGTAGAAATAAGAACATAGAAAAGAAATTTTTAAAAGTTTCGATGATTCAGTTGTTTTATATTTAAGCTTTATGAATCGATGTTTAGTATAAATTAATCCATCTTCAACCAGTCTTTTTGTTTTTTCTCAATTTCAGTTATCGGCCTCCATGGGTAAAATATAGAGCTCCGTAGAAAACTCCCTAGAAAATTCCGTTAGCGAAATCTATAATCTTGTTCAAAATTCTAATAAATAAATCTACAAAAATAACTAGTTTGGAAAATAAAATTAAAATTTTCGCTGATTCATTTTTTTTTAATTTTCAGCTTTATACATCGCTAGCTAATAAATACAATTAATAAAATAAATACACATCAATGTCATTATTCATCAAATTATTCGCTTACGCTGTTGTTTTATTTTCAGCTTTATAAATCGATGATTAATGAAAGTGAATGTGTCTTCAATTACTTTTTTTTCCCTTTCAATTTCAGGTATTGGTCGCCAAAGATAGGCTCAGCTTTAGCAGTCAGCAAACCAAGCCCTGATCACCGGCTGCAAGACGTTCTCCGACCTATAATCAAAGCGCGTCTTGTTTCCTTTATTCATTCAGCCGCAATACGGAATACCTTCAGACCATGAGGATGGTGGAAAACGGACCGCTTTTTCAATCTGTTCTTTTGGGGGTACTTAACGCTAAGTCCTTTTCTTTCTTTCTTTTTTCACGGCACTTTTTTTTTACTGATATCTTCGTTAGGTAATGGACACTCATTTTTTTTTTCTTTATTTCTCCCATTCTGCTTTTTTACGTCGCTAATGCATCCTCCTTTTCTTCACACAGGTAAGGAGAATTTAATGATGACTGCATAAAAGAAGAATTTAATCCATCGATGCAAATGACTGCTTCTTCCACTTGCTAAATTGCGTGGTTATGAGTTGGACTGTCCAGTACAATAAAATTGAATCCCCTAAAAAGAAATGGAAAGTAGATAAACCTTTATACTTACAATACAGTTTAAATAATTTATCAATGGAAATAATTTCGTCTTCTGTTTGCTGAAATGTTTTATAATTAAGAATATGGATTGATTATTTTATTGGCTGATATTGATTTATTTTATCATTAGATTAAAATTGGAAATAAATGGTTGCTACTGCAACTTCTGAAAAAATATATGTTGAATATATGAAGAAATTGATGAGGTTATCATTAATTTATCAACTGGATAAAATTTTATTCTTAGAAAACGAAACAATTTAATTTTTCACTAGAAATAATTGATTACTTTACATTTAAGAAAAAGAAAGTCTGGTATGGCTGATGTTGAATATTTTATAATTAAACGAAAATTGAAATAAACGGTAACAAGTAACAAAAAAAATTAAGTCAGTTCCTAATTAGGTAAAAAAAGGACAAATTATTTTAGCCCCTTTTTATTAAATAATTGCAATTAATATAAATATGTATATGCATATGACAGGAATATGACGCAATATTAAGTGGCAAAATAGAAAGTGAATTTCCCATTTTCCTTTCTACAGGGTGCCCAGAAGTCACTTTACATTTTGAAAATTAAATAACTTTTTTTCTATTAATATATTTCTTTTTCTCTTTTCAGAATTAAAAAATATAATCCCTGGAAATTTTTGGCATGGATAAGTTTACAACAGAACAACGAGTGAAGATAATTGAATTTTACTTTGAAAATGGACGGTCAATTGTTGCAACGCAAAGATCGTATATGCGCCATTTTAATGTTCGACATCCCCCTAGTAGGCCTGCAATAAGGAACTTAGTGACGCGTTTTCAACAGCATGGCTCTGTAAGTTTTGAAAATTTTGAAAATTAAGTAACTTTTTCTTAAATGACTGTATTGACTCTGTTGCAACAATTGGCAGTCCATTTTCAAAGTAAAATTCAATTATCTTCACTCGTTGTTCTGTTGTAAACTTATCCATGCCAAAAATTTCCAGGGATTATATTTTTTAATTCTGAAAAGAGAAAAAGAAATATATTAATAGAAAAAAAGTTATTTAATTTTCAAAATGTAAAGTGACTTCTGGGCCACTCTGAATATATGGTGTTGAACTAATACTGTTTTTTTGTTGCTATTTATAAGTTTCATATTTTTCCAACCGTTTCTAATTTATGAAGCTGATGTTGGTCTATAATTTCTCATTGTAAGAGTTTAACTCACATTCTTCAACTTCTTCAACGTGAAAAATACTGAAATCCACGCATTTTACCTTTATAGATATTGCGTGTTGATTTCAAATTTTTATCATTACAAACTGCTCAAATTCTATCTGAAATATTAAAAATTAATTAAATTTAATTAATGAATTAGTATTTGAAAAAAGTATTGACATCAAGTGTCATCAACTACAAGTTAAAAAAATGTATTTGAATTTGAATGGAAAAATAAAAAGTATTTTTTTAACGACTGAAAATTTTTACAAGATATATAAATTAATACATATAATTAGAGTGTGAACTAATAGTAGGAATTGAAAGAAAAAAAAACAATGTCTGTAAAATTGAATATCAATGGAAATAATATTTCTTCCATATCAATGTTTCTCCCATTTACTGGATTGTTTTACGTTAACGAATAAAATTGGTTTAAAATAGATTTAATATATTTAATATTAGGAAGAAATTGGTTAATGTATCATTAATTTAATGATCGGGTAAACTTTTATTCTAAAAAAAGAAAGAAATATATGAATATAAATAATAGCTTTTTATACTTGCTGCAAGGTTTTACAATTATGAATAGGAATTGTAGAGCAAGTTAGAAATTAATATTATATCCTTAGATGGAAACTGCGATACACCATAATTTCTTGACTGCAAAATAATTTAAACAGTGATGGGATGGAATTACTTCATCTACTTTCTAAATAATTTCTTAATCATTACGTGTAAAAGAGTCAGTCATATTGAAATCTATTATTTTATCACTAGGTAGAAATCAGAATAGGCTGTTTTTCTGAAGACATTTAAGAGCAATGAATCATGTAAAACGATATTGAGGTCTAGGAAATCAGTGATGCCTTCTTTTTGTGGGTTTCTTAAAAATTTGGAAACAAATGTTTCAAAATAAAAATTTTTTACTTGAATATAAAAAAATCGACGTAAAATATCTCACTAAGTCTTCGAGTAAAAAAATTTTTTTAAAACCTTTTTTATTTCTCATTATAAATAAGTTTTTATGGACATAATTAAACTCTTTAGATGAAAAAAGAATTGGAAATAGAAAATTTTTAGAAAACATTGCTACAAATTAGTGAACTTTTATGATATTACTGAAGTTACTTTTAAAATGAAATGAGTACAAGGACCCACTTTCATTAAAAATTGAATATAATTTTCAGTAAACTATTGAATATTACAATTTTCTGAGATAATCTTTAGCTCGAAAGTAGATGCAATAATAACATTCATTAATCAATAATTTTAAAGAGAATATTAATTATTCCCTTTTTAAATTTTGATATTAAATTTGGATGATATTTTTAATAATAATATGGTTAATAGGCAGGTAGCTTGTAAAAAAATTATTCGTAGATTTTCACAGGCTTTGTTTGATTAAGAATTTACATTTGTTGATGATTTCTTAATTACCATGAACCTGATATTTATTAAACTAGAATTTGAAGAACTAATTTGAATTTTATAATTAATTTATTAATTAAATAAAATTGCTATGTTTTATTATCAAAATGGAGTGCTCAAATGGAGGTATCAAATGGCTTGATTGCTGTAAATTCATAATAAATAGTTGTATTCATTTAAAGTCAATTTGCTTAAATGCTCTATTCCTTTGTTATTTAGATTCAGAATGTGCCGTTTAATACAATTATATTTATATGAAATCATCCAACTCTGTGAAAAGGGATACCAAGTGTAATAAACATAATTTTTTATAATAAGCCTTTGTTTCATTGTAATAAAAATATTTTTTTACCTTTCACATTTTTTAAAAAGTTGTACAAAAAAGATTAAAAAAATCATGAGTTTTACTACAAATCGAACTATGGTGAAGAGAAAATGTCAGCTCGTTTGAAAAATTTGTCATACATTTGTTTTGACTATATTTTTTTTGATTTACTAAAAAATTGATTTCAAATTTAAATGCTTTACTGATTCTAACAGCTAAAATGAGAATTTATTATTTAGTAATAAGAATTTTTAAAATTAAATACTACAAAAAAAATAAAGAATTTCATGAGCTCAAATCGAAAATTATTTTATTCATTTAATTATGCAAATTAAATTTTAAATTAAAGATATCTTTTTTTTTAGTACAAAAAATCATTCGAGAAAGTAAAAGTGTAACATTTTCAATTCGCTATACATATATCAAAACAACGATATATATATATATATATATATTTCAAAGATCACCTGATTCTTTTGGAATCTAGTTTTCCACAACTTGCATCATTTTACACTGAAATTGATGATCTTTCTTAACGCCCTAACATAACTTTTAGCACACAGAAATTAAAAGCTCTATCTGCAAGGCAATTAATCATAAACCATAACCACACAGACAAGCCCAGCACGTTTCTCACCTTGCAGAATCGCAGTGTGGTCGTCGTCTCACCTTTGGCGCCTACCGTGGCCTTCCGCACATCTCAATCTCTTCCTCACCGCACTGCTATTTACAAACGAAAAAAAAACACACAACAGGGACTCAAAAAAAAAAGAAGTTGCCCCCCTCCCCCTGGTTGTTCTCTTGTCGAAACAAGAGAAATTGCTGCCTTTAGTTCACCAATGGATGAACTTCCGCCGGTTGACGAATTTAATAAAGGAGAACCCTTTAAACACATGTCTCGATTTCATCAGGGAGGTCTGGCAGACAACCCGACAATGACTCTTTCCTCTGTTTAAAGAGGGAAGTTGGAGAAATTAGGATTTAAACGCTTTCTTGGAGAAGCTGAAAGGATGACAAGCGATAGTTAAACCCAAGAGTGGAAGATAATGAAAGTTGGCTGGACTAAGGGTGGTATTGTGTCTGGGTTTACTTGCGCGTTTCTTTAGCAGGAATTATAAACCGACTTTAAAAAAAAGCTGAAATTGAATTTAGAAAATAGAGTTGTTAGTTCTCAAAGAGGAAAGACAGTTGTTTTATTTATAATCAACAGTTGTTTAATTCTGGACACCACATTGCTCAGAATTAAAACACTTTTAAGCTTATTATTTTTATTGTAAAAACGACCTTTATAAAAAACTAGCTAGTATCCGTTGCGTTGCTGCAGCCGAAAAAAATAATATTAAATGCAATCAATCAATAACTTGCAATGTCTTGTCGAAATAGGATGAACAGTATATAAACAGTATATAAAATACGAGCAAACAAATATTCATTCTTAGCATTCTTTTAGAATTCTAAAGCTTGGTGTTCTTTCAGAATGGCAACGAAAGAAACTATTTATTATATTTCGTGATTCGTTTAATATTCGTTCCGAATTCTCAAGTTTAATTTTAGAAAATGTGATTAAAATATTTTCTTTTAAAATTGATTATCCATAGAAAATATATTTATACCATAAAATCGTTAATATAGTTGAAAAGATAATTTTTGTAAATTAAGATGGTGAAAAATTATTTGTACTACAATATTTTTGGCAATCACTACGAAAAACTCTAAAATTTAATTAAAATTTAACAAAACCAAGGGCTGGTCTCCCCAAAACTTCCTCAAATAATCTGTAATAAAGTTGTTACCTCTGAGAATGGCTTACATGGAATTTGCTACTATAGTTACAAAATGTTAATCTTAAACTTGGATTTAACATTTCTACGGCATCTATTGTCTCCTCTACGAGTTATTTGGAGAATAATCCTTGATAAATAAATGCTGCTGAGATTTGATTTTTAAAATTTTTTAATAATTGTACTATTTTTATAACGTTCCCGTAGATAGTCCAAGTTTCAGCGCAATCGACTGAATGGTTTAGGAAGTCATAAGGGATATATAGACAAACATTCATTTTTATTTCTACAGATGGTATAAGACGCAAATCTATCTATTGTTTTAAAGTTTTCAAGTTGAAATGAGAACATCAATTGAGCTAAGCTATTTTAAAAAATCGTTGACATCTAATTTATTTAATCCAATAAAACAAACCAATTACTGTTCCTGACATATGTTATTAATCTGCTCTTAACTTTCTTTTTCATTTTCTTCTCGAATTCTTTTAATGTGTTACTATTATATTTTATTCACATTCTTGTCTTTCAACAAAAATTCAGAGAAATTTATTTTTCCTGAATAAACATAGTAATACAAGCTTTATTCCGCAGGTCTATATTGAAATAATAAGAAAGCTCTTTTTGTTTAGGTCAATAAACCGTGTTTAGATATAAATAACGATGTCTAAGTCGGCACTTAAATGCCCCTATACCCCAATATAAAGGCATTTAACCTCCTATAGAGTTCAATATGAAAGATAAAAAGTTAACAATTATTGGTTGAAATCAGTCGCAATCTGCGATTTTCCTATTCTAAAGTTTAGAACGTTATTAGTTGTTGCTCAGGTTTCCAACGTTTGATATGTATTATAATGAGCAACTATAAAATAAATTCATCTTTTTGTTGGTATCTACAGTTAAAAATAAAAAAAATAAAAAGATGAAGAATGAAGCCATATTTCATACAGAGATTGTGAAAGTCACAAGAAATAATTCCAGAAAAAAGGAAACACTTTAACAATAATTAAATAACATCTGAGCAAAAATCCCTGAGCATTCCATAATTAGAAAATGGCTAACATTTTTGGATTTTTTCCTAAGTAACTTCAGAATAAATTCTTTAAATTACACAAATAATAAAAATAATAATTTCGATGAATCTCTTTAATTGTACCTATTTGTTTCTCCAAAACCATTATTCGAATTATGTTTTTCTATTGCTGTCTTCTTTTCCAGTAAAAGCATAATTACTGAAAAGTATAAAAAAATGATTAACTATAATTCTTAACACTGAAATGGTAGATGGATGCCAACTTTTCAATGAATTCCATTTGCGATAAGACTATATTCCTGTCAATACCTGACCATATAAGCATGGTTGCTAAGACACAGAAAATTATAAAAAAATATTTGACATTTAGTTATGCTATTAGAATAGTAGATTTGCCAAACTTGGGATCAAATCTGTAAGTGAGGTGGCTGTCTACAAAATTTTTGAATCAAACTAAATAGAAAAATTTTAATTCATGGTTTTTACCCAAAAACGGCAAATTCTTTAATAAACTTGATCAAAAGTTATCAAGAGATTGACTATCAATTTGATTAGTTTCTCATGTGATAATTCCACAATGCAGAGAAAATTTAGATCTACGCATGCATTGTTATGATAAAAATGTACCCTGTTCCATATATGAATTGTTATTATTAACACGTACCCAGATCAATATACATACTAGCCGCCTTTGGCGACCAGCCGGTTCACTATCTTTATGCTCTTTAAAATTGTCAGTTAAATACTTTAAATGATGTCTTTTAATAGCTACTTCATCAAAATATTGTTAAGGTTCAAATTTTGACAATCATATAATTCATTCATGCAGCTATAAAGGCCTTAAGCCCATAATATATTGAATGTGTACCAACTCAAGCAAAATTTCAATTTTAAATTGAAATGGAAATGATTAAGCTGCAAATTGATGTAAAAACATTTTTTAACCGAAACCAAACATTTAAATATACCAGCGGGTGACCGAGCTCCGCTCGGAGAAAACAGGTATCGAAGCTAACTCGAAGATTTAAATTTTCAATTGTGGTTTATCAAAACAATACATGCCATAAGAAAATTTGTGAAACCATTGGTGAAAAGATAACCGGTTAAAGTGCACCATTGTAAACTATTCTAAACAAAGTT
>JAPMOQ010034295.1:378604-435924 GCA_026543055.1 Argiope trifasciata
CTTTCACTCGTAACGTGCTCTTGCAGTTTAAATTTCATTGTTTTGTCCGAAATATATCGTTGAAAAATATAGTTAAAATAATTCTTTAAAAATTAGAAAAAAATCGAAACTTAAGATACATGTTAAAAGTTCGATACCATTAGAAAGCTAATTTTTTATCTTTAATTTGATGTAAAAATTTTCTTTGTGCGATAATATTTTTGGAAGTTATAGCGGAAAAACGTCTAAATTTCACTTAATTTTTAATTAATTCAAATTCTAATTAAAAATTCTAAAAAAGGGGCTCCAAGGTGCACATTCCCGACCCCTAAAGTATACATGTACCAAATTTGGTACCTGTAAGTTCAACAGTCTTGCCTCTACACACACTGATTGAGCTTTATTGTATGTATAGATATAGACTATCGTGTAGCAGTTCACTTTGCAAGCATCGCATTTAAAAAGTTATCTTAAAGAATTACAGCCAGAATGACAAACCTTTACAGACGAAACGCTGATTTATTTTTAGGCTTTGCTTATTCTTCTAGTTAATTATTTAAAATAATTTATTAAAATAACAGATAAAGATCAATTAATTGAAATTCATTCGAATTGTGCTGCATTTTTTCCTTTATTAGATTATTGATAGTTTATGTAATATTAAGGGCCATTTTACTTTAATCCTTTTTCTTTTTTGGCACAGAGCAAAATCATTATGAATCGACTAAAATTTTTTGCTTCACATTTCATTTCCTTCTTAAAACACTTTTTTTTTTTAAATTCAGAAAATGTTTATTGAAAAACATGTATTAAAAGAAATATTATGCTTTTTGATTTCTATGTAATGAATATTGTAATTACTAGACCGTTATTATTAAAACTGTTTACTTATTTGTTTTTTATGAAAGTGTAAGATGAAATTAATGCATGTGAGTGTCCTGATCCAATACCTAACTAAAAAGGCTAAATTACAATAAAAATAGTTCAACATTTTTTCTTTGATTGATATTTTATTTTTATGTTTTATCACCCGAAATAGCATTCACTTATAGAATGTAATTTTTTTTTAAAAAAAAAGAAACGAAAAAAGGAAGAATTGCAATCACAATATTCTAAAAATTTCTCATTGATTAATATTTATCATTTTGAAATTTTTCGAGAAGCAATAAACTTCCTCTTGAAAAACAGAGATTCTTTTTTTATTTTTTTCATAACACAGCACTTTTGCAAATGTATTCTTCATAAACTTTTTGCGTAAACACGACTCGATTTATGATCGATCTATATCGCTCACACAATTTCATCGGAGCATATCACAGACCACACAGCTCGAAGGGGTCATCACACCCGTGTAATGTCACTTGTCAGTCATCGCAACTTTCAATGTGAGACTGGCGATTAAATACAACCACGCACACACAGCAAGGCGGGGGGGAGGGGAGAAGAGAAACTCAACTTCAATTCCAGATAGCAGTAAGACTGAAAAGTATACCGTTCAATCGTCAGTACTCAAATGCAGTGTTTACGGGAAAACGCGTATACGTAGACTTAGCTCTCTCTCAGTTACAACGTGCTTAGATCAGAACAACAGCGTTTGTCAGTTAGTGCAAGTTATCTAAGGTGTTACATGATGTTGGACATTTATAGTGGATTCTCTTGCTGCTTTTAAAGGGGGAATATGTCGTTTTACGATCTTCTGCTACCGTGGGAAAGAGGTTTTAAAGAGTCATATTTTTCTAATCAATCAAAAGAAATGGTGTGTGAGGAAAAATAAAAGGTTATTCTTGTTTATATATAGTCTCAACTACTCTTTGACAGTTATCAACTAGCTTGGAAAATTTAACACAGGCCTGGTCTTGAGTAAACATTTTTATGCTATAGTTAGTCGTCTGTTACCGAAGTGAAATTTATTTACATCAGTTTCCTTCACTGAAAGGCGAGAGAGAAACCTCTTTAGCACGTCGTTCGGTGTTGGCCTTGATCCATTTCTACTCATTTCAATGTTAAAAACCTTTTAATATATTTAACGTCGTAAATATCCGATAATGCACCTAAAATAATAACGAATGAAGGAAATCTTGTTACTTAGAAAATAAATCATATTTTTTTGAGATAAATTCATCTAAAGGTAACTGAATTAAAATTCGGTCGGCTTCTTGCATAGGGATAGTGCGTCTTCTCTGTGATTTTTGTGTCCCAGGTTCGAGTTATTGTTCGGGCATGGTTGTTATTCTGTATTCTTTAAGTGGGTGTGTGAATGTGCCCCTCTATAAGAAAGGGGTTTTAATAAATTCTAAATATTTCAACCCTTAACTGGGGGTTGCGGTCTGTAAGACCGCTAATGATGGATTTTCGCTCACCCTGTCCTATTTTTAGCTCAATTGAGTGGATTGACTTTGTAGCTTCCTGTTTCTTGACCTTCAATACATTTGCACTTTTTCAGCAAATGGCTTTTAAAATAATTCATTTATTTCTTTTAGCGACGTCACTCAGCCCGCTTCTCCGCGATAGTATCTCAATGATAAAACAAAGCTTAGCAATTGGCGCGAATACTTAGGTTCAGAAATATCATCCAATTTACTGATTCTATCATAAAGCAATATTCAAGACACTTTTAAATGAAGTAAAAAATGATTTTAGAGATAAAAACAATTGTATAGAAGAGTTTTTCAATTCAAGTTAGCTTTCAACTGATTCTGACACGTATGTTCAAACATGATTCATTTTTCTAGTGAAATTGATTTTTGAAAAATTTATAAAATACATTAATATACCAAGATATATGTATACAGAATTTATAAGCTGATTTTTTATAATAGTTCTTAACTTGTAAGTTTAAACTGCTCTAGAAAACCGTGCTATGAAAGTCACACGCGATAAAAAAGGGCCAAATTTACCCTAAGTCAATTTTTTTTTTATTTTTCACATAATTGTTGAATTTTACATTATGTTGTTTTCTATATACCTTCTTATACTAGAAAAATAAACAGGATTTAAAAAATAGGAAGTGATGTGTTTTTTCAAGAATATTATTTATTGTTACATGTAATTTGAGAAGAAAATTTATGCCTCTACTCATTTACTATTTTAGGTGATAAAATATTTTGAAAAAATTCTAAAACATATTATATAGTAAGAAAAATGTCTGCAGAATATATTGGCGGATTTTCAGTCGAATACTTTTATTAGAAAATTTAATTCGAGTGTAAAGAAAATGCGATCATGTAGACTGCACCTCCCCAGTTACGTCCTAAATTTTCACCAACCCAATTAAGAGTTAAGAGTCTACACATTAAGGATCATTTTATGACTCCGAAATTGCTTGAAGTGAGGACAGACTTAATATTATTTTTGATGATATATTTCATCATATTTATTACCAGCCAATCGGTTTCAAAATTAAAATTAATAAAACCTTACTAGCAAAGTTTCTTTTTTAGAGAGGTTACATGCTCTACTAATTCATCTAAATGAACTTTCTTCAACATAATACTAGATTTTGCAGAAATAATAGAAATTTGAAATGAAATATAAGAAAGCTTGGGATAAATTCATTTTAAACTAATTGTAAAATATTGGTAACTTTCAAAACCAGCGGGTGTGAAAAAAATTTTTTTTTCGTATTCTGTTTAAAAAAGTTGCTACCCCAGATAGCGCCTTGCAATCGCATTGGTATAGAATATTTACAAAACATTAATTTTTGACATGAATTTAGCATGTTTGCTGGATCTGCCGTATGAATTTTTGTGAATAACTCCTAGCATGTGTCGTTGGGGTAGCACGTTTTCTCTGTAGTCTAGGCACCCCAGATTCGAGTCCCTTTTTGGACATGGATCTTCTATATCTGGGTGTGTTAATGTTACCCCCTAAAAAGGGTTTATAAAGTGAATTTGACGTATGAAAAGATAAGGCGTATTCTTGGCCATAGATGACGATATTGAAAACAAGAGATGTTTTCTCTGCTTAAAATCGCTGACTTCGTTAGCGTACTTGTCTATGACGTGCCATAAGAAACAACAGCAAAATTCGAACTATATGTTTATAATTTGAATGTCAGTTCACAACTACATTTTTTGGGGGGAAATGCCTATGTAAGGAGCTCATTTTGTCTCTCCATTCCAATCGTCTTAAGGTAGAGCAGTATTTATATTTAATCAGTGAAATGTACTCGACATTTAAATTTTTATTTTGGCAAGGTCGATGCAACTTTTGATCTTATAATAATGAAATATAAACTTCAGTATGATTTTTTGCACAATTTATCATTTACATTGGATTCTATTTGTATAAGTATCATTGCTTGACTTTAAACACGGGAACTTGGGGAATTTATAAAATAAATTCCGAAGTTAAATGTTCAAAGTGTCTGTCATTACTAAATATTAATAGCAGAATCTTTTGCTTCTTTTAAAAAGGAAAAAAATGTCATTTTGTGATTTTTTGCTATCGTGGAAAAAGGTTTAAAGAGTCTTTTTCAACAAAACATAGTTTGTGAAGGGGAAAAAGAAAGTTCATTCTTATTTTTTCAGAATTTTAATTACTCTAGAATTATAAAAGAACTTTAAAAATTAAAAGCAGCCTTAATCTTAATTAAATTCCTTAATATTAAAGAAAGTTATATGTTGCTGAAATAAGAGCATATCTTATTTTCATTGAATATTTCAATAAAATATATGCAATGCTTTCCTCATTTGCATTAAGCTTGTTAATGTGACATTTTGCTTTGAACCCGATAATCAAGTCATACTTTTATAATTAACTAAATGATATGATTCGAGTGAGAAAATGACGTTTTTAGTTCAGTTATAACCTCAGTTACTCTTTTACTGTAATCTATTAGTACGAAAAGTTTAGTATAAGTCGCTTCTAAAAAATGTTATGCTATTTGTTACTGTTTCGTTGTTACCAACGGCGCTTTTACCAACGCGCTTATCGATAGCCAGCGATTTGGGCCTAAATTAGCGTTTTTTGTTTGTCAGGAACGCCAACTAGGGCCAAGAGTACGGCTTAGCTAATTCAGGCTTCACATTCGCTTGCACAACCACTTTTTACAGGAGGGGGGCACATCTTCACACTACTCACAGATAGAACACAAAATAACTATTATGCCCGAACAGGGACTCGAACCCGGATGTCCAGATAAAGAGGAAGACATGCTACCCCTATGCCAGAACGCCGGCGTTACTGTCTTAAAATTATTAAGTATTTATATTAGTTTCCATCATATAAATCTCATAATCCGTAAATTTCTTTTATATTTTCGTATTGCAGGATTGATTCACATATTCAAGTCAGATAAAGTTGATTATTCTAATTGCAAAAATCTCCACCAATTTTACAGATAACTCCAAGAAATGTAACGATTCATCATTGTCACCTTAATATAAATACATGTTATGGTTACGGCTATCCGAAATACCATTAAGAATTTAAAGTTTTTTACCCTTTAAAGTTTTCTAAAATCCTTTACTATAACCCAGAATATATAATGTTTCAATGGGAATTATAGGAATAAAAATTTTGTAATCCTCGTTTAATGTCTAATTGTTTAAAAACTAACAATTTTAAAGTTTTCTAAAACATATTAATCCTTAAATGGATTTTTAATAATAATAATCCGCTTGAATGATTTTGAAATACTGACATATGAATTGATATTTTTAGGTTAAAATAATTTGTCTATTTCCTTTTCTATAAATTTCTCTTTTTGAAGTTTCCTCAGGAAATCACACAAGAGCAACATATAAAAAACGATGTTAATTAGAAACAGAATTTATTGAATAATAATGAATAGAATTTATTGAATCATAAGAAACAGAATTTATTAAATAATAATAAATAGAATTTATTGAATCATAAGAAACAGAATTTATTGAATAATAATAAATTGAATTTATTAAATAATATGAAACATAATTCAATTTATCGAATCATAAGAAACAGAATTTTAATTTTTGAGTAATTACATGAATAGTTAAGACAGTTTAAATTTGGATGAAATGAAGTATTATCTTTACAAAAGTTCAAATTACACATTAATAGTTAAGCATGTAAGAGAAAATATATTTTATAATTATTAATAATTAAAAAGATTTAAATAATTATTAATAATTGATTTATTTTGAGATTTATTAGTTTGATCGTGTTTTTCTTAATTTCTAATTTTATCAGAAATTGCACATAAGCAATATTTGTAAGCTTTCTTTGTATTATTGCAGATAATATTTCACTTAATTCTTAGTAACTTTTCTAGTTTCATATTTAATTCTTTATTATCAGAAAAATCTTGAATTTTTTAGTACGTCTATTCGCTTGAAGTTTTTTCTTTAATTTTCTCTTCTGAATGGTAATATCCTCTGAAAGGTGATTTCAGTTTACTTTTACATGTTATAGAAATTGTGTAATTTCTCTGGAGCACATATCATTTTAAAAAATATTTTCATTATTGTTTTCTTTTTGTATGATATTGATTCATAGTAAGTTTGTTGATCGAAAAAAGTATAAAACATAATAAGTAAAAAACATTGTGTTCTAACCCATTAGGAGAACAATATGTTGAGATTTCAAACTGGTTTAAGAATGTAAGCTTCACTGATTTTTCAATCATTTATTGTATTGTTTCAAAAGTATGAACTATCATTATTCGGAATAATAACCATGTATTTTTCAAAGACAAAGTTATTTAAGTCTTAATCTAGTCTAAGACTGAAAAATTCCCACTTGCTTTCGGTACTCTTCTATCGTTATAAAGAAAGGCAAATATGGAGACAAATCTATAAATTTCAATTGTCTTTCCAAAGACATTTGAAGGACCATTAAAGCTAGAAGTAATTTAATGTGATACCAAAGTTGATAAGCCAGACAGACACACGACGAGGCCGATGTCCTCAACAAGTTTTTTGCACCTCAGTGAAAGAGTTCTGTTTCCGGTGACTGTTCGTTTAATATTAGTTCTTAACGATCAAAAAGAAGAATTTTGAACATAAATAAATGAATCGCTCCTCTTATGACTTAAATGGTACCTTTTTAATATGCTGAAACAAAACATTTGAGCTAATGGCTTTTTCTTTTTCATTAATGATAGCTTTCATCTACTTAAACTGTGTCAGAATTTGATGTTAATGTTCAAGCAACTGGTATCGATAAATTCCTGAAATTTTTACTTTTTTATATACGGAGTACAAAGAATAGAATACATTGTTTTTGAAATATTAGAATTTAAGAATTCGATGAATCCCCATGAGTTGTATCTAACTGAGTCTGAAAGAAGATGGAAATACCATAATTCAAAAAAGGTTTAAGTAACATAGATGAAATTCGTATATGGCCTTTAAACAGAATCTGTAGTTTTCCTATTACATTTTGAACTAAATTTATTCCGTGCCAGGAAAGCAAAATAACTACAAAACATAGAGATAAATGGAGGAAATTTGACCTTCAGCTTATCGTTTAAAATGTAGATCTACATCAAGATCAATCCAAAATCAATTAAAGGATTGATCATCTACCCGTCTCTATTTTTTCACGGGTGTAACTTGAAAATGCAATGACTTCAATAAGCAAAATTATAGAGTTCTATCAAATTTATAGATTTTTGTCTCATTTTGAACTAAATTTATTACTTGTACTCGAAAACCAACTAACTGTAAATCGTAGACAGATAAAATTTGGCATACTATTTATCGTTTAAAGCATATACCTATATCAAGTTCAGAAATAAATAGTTACTTTAGGGATAATTAAGGAGTAAACCATCTATCTGTCTTTTCTCACATATGTAAAGACAGTAACTCGAAAATGCGATGACTTAAATAAGAAAAAATTGGTATGTTATCTTGCAACTATAATTGAAGTGCTTTGTCAAATTTTGATTCTAGATAGTCCCCCAAAATAAGTAAACGGTTTCCTTTTTTATGAAGCACTGAACTCATAAGTGCAGGACTTACAAAACAATGCCTAATATCTTGAGCGTGAGAGATAATAACATTTTTATTAGAAAATATGCGAAAAATGAAGATAAAAGTTTGTAGAAGTTGCTAGTTTACACGTAAGGAGAGAAGAAGAAGACCAAGGAGAATGTTAAGCAAATAAAAATTTTAGAAGAGACGGATTTATTACTAATATTTCATATCCAGTATTAAATTTTTTTCAAGTGATTGATTCATTGAAAAAATTTACACGTTTTCTAAATTTTTCAAACTTATATTCCCATCTTCGAAATACCATCTCAGAATATGCAATTAAATAAACACCAACATAAGACAATATAAAAAATTTAAAATAAAGAAATATTTATGAATTTAACCATAATTTAATAAGGGGGGAGGGAAATTTTCTGTTAGAAAGTTTTGATGGCAAAGAACTTATGACCGTTTAGTACTTGATACCATACATGAAACATATTCTATATCAAGGCATTTGAAGAAGTAAAAAAAAAGCCTTTAAATTAAAAAAAAAACTAGAACAGTCTATTCGATTAATTATTGATTTCCTTTGTGACACAAGTGTTAACATTGACCAATCTGCGCCAAAATGCACTTTAATTTTAAATTCAAAAATCAATTAATTAAAATAAGTGTTACGCAAAAAGTAAAAATGGAGCAAGATGTAGGAGCAAGAGAGATAGTGGTTTTATTATTCATAAAACCACTATCATGAACAATAGAGAATACGTTGGTGTGGTAAGGTTCGGTAACTATATCTCTGAAATTAGGGTAAAACCTTTCAAAGCATTTTTCTTTGTGAAAGCGATATTCAGGACATTCACATATAATATGTAGAACAGATACAACTGTATCATGTCTTGGACAATTCAGATTGGGATCCGTACAATGTAGATGTTTATGAGTAAAACATGCATGGCCCAGACGAAGTCTTGTTAACTTAACATTCAGTCGCTGACTCAGAGACTGCTTTAAAACCTGAAACAATTGGTTGTATGAAGTGAAGTTCATTGCTTAGTTGTGAATCCCATGTAAGAAGCAAGTTTTACTTGAAGATTTGATCTGTAATCAGAATTAGGACCTCATTTGAGATAGCCCTTTTTTCGCTGAAATGTCATTCTGGTCATTTCTTGGGATACTATTGGGTAGTAAAATTTAACAGAATAAAATGTCAAAATTACGGTTCAGTCAATTTAATGCGCTTAGCAGCAAAGGGTAACTTTGTCTGGATAAATTTAAAATTGCCTCAATGAGCATTGCAAAAGAAAAATCAATGTAATTTAGTAATGTCTTTCCCACGATGAAAAGGGCTGCAAAAACTGCACAAGAACGATAGAGAAATATTGTTACCCCCCAAAAAAACTGCACAAAAACGATATGGAGATACTGTTGTATAGAAATGCGTCTCCCTACATTAAGGTTTATATAAATTCATCTGAAAGTATTAAATTTTGACGATGTGACTGATTGGAATAGATATTTCTTAAATGCTTTTCAGAAAAAATTGTAATAGTAAAGCATTTAAAATAGACTGTAAAGCCTGTACAATATTTTAATGCATTTCTTTCATTTGAAAGTTCCTGAAGAAATTTCCAGCAAACTTTGCCCATAATCTATTCCTGCTTTGAGCATTTATATAAAACAACAGTTCCATCATATACATAAAAAAATTAATATTTTAATTAAAAATTATAATTAAAATTTTAATGAAAGTGTTTAAAAATTACTCTCTGAAATTTATTTTAATTCATATCCATTTCTGAAAAATAAGACTTAACAGCACTTCTAAGATTAGTGCATGTTGCATCGCATTTGATGTAACTTATAAAAATATCAATACAATGTAAAATTATTTAATGGCACAGTAGAGAACAAATGATTGTTAATCTAAGACCAAATTATTTTGAATGAAACAATTTATCCATCTCATAAATTTGATTTGAATGAACAAAATTGAAATAATGTTTTTCATTTAATAATTCAGTTTATATGTGATATAAAATGTACAAATCAGTAATCACTCTGAAAAAGAATTAATAAAAATAAATTTAAATTAATTTCTAAATATAAATTTTATTTCAGATACCAATATTAAATTTTTTTTCTTCTTCAAGCCATAATTTAATTTTTAAATTACATTATTAATGAGTTGATAAAATATTCAAAATTAAATAATGATCAACAATAAAAAGTAATCGAATAAATATGAGTCATTTTTCAAAGTAAAATTTATTTCAATATCGAAATTTACTGATTATACCAACTTAAAATTTCCTTTTATCTGATAATCTTTTTATTTCAATATTACATTCTTTTACTGGGATTCACAATGCATTTCTTAAACAGAAAACATCGTAAAATGTCGCTTTTCAAATCCCATTATTATATACTTCCCATCCTTCACATATTTCATTTTTCGCTTCTTCATTATCTTCATCGTGAATCTGAACAACGAAGCAAAGGAAAGGAGTGAGCTCAGAGTGATCAGGTCTTCCGCCCTCAGTAATTATCGGAAGTGATTATTGATCGCAACGAGTTGAGCGAGAAAATTAACAGGCGCTGAGCCAGAAAAACGAGTTTCGTGACAGCGCTTCAATTTATTTACAGATCCCAATTAGCACAGTATGCAAATAGACGTCATCACAGGCAGGCCACATGCTTCTGTGCGTGACGTCATTTCAACGCGCCTTTTGTGCTTGTGCGCCGATGCGTTGGATTGGGAGGTGAATCCTTTAATGTGGACGAAGTTAACTGATTTCAATCATGGTTTTCTCGTTTGATCGCTGTATGATGAAAGAATCAAAAAGCTTTTTATATTCGATCGTTTTTTGCGGTTAGCTTTTGTTGTGAGCTCCATCGTCTGTTCGAAACATCGTATTTTGAAAAAAGACAGCTTTATTCAAAACATGTTAAGAAAGTTTAGAACAGATATTTATGTTTTAATATGCGGTCATGAAGCGGATTGTATTTTTTCATTACACATTATTATTTAAAAATTATGGGCAATTAAATGTGCTGCTATTATTCTATTGTGTTTTATTACATAATTGAAGTATTTGTTTCTGGATATCACGCATCAAACTTACTTCGATATTTCCAGAGATATAAACAAAAAAAAATCAGTAGAATTTGATCACGTTCCTCAAGGATCCATGTAATATTATATTAATAATAATCCCATAATTCCTTCCATAATATTTTTTCTTAATAAATACATAATTTTATCGAATCAAAATCACTTTTTCTAAAAAAATGTACAAATGGCCGTATTGATTATTTGCCCAGAATTTTGAGAGTGTTTTTTAGAAATAAAACATTTCATTTACTTGTTCTTTTCTAATTTCTTCTAATTCTTTCAGAATTTCAATGATACTATATTTATTCGATTATTCAATGAATCATATAAGATAAAATACCCAATTATGGCAATTTAAATTGATTTAATATAAATTTCAAGTAGTATATTCAAAATATCGGAAATCCTTATTAATCTATATCTATACTTATAATAAAGCTCAATATGCGTGTGTGTTGGCGCTGTACAGGCCAGACCGTTGGACCTACAGCTACCAAATTTGGCACACGTATACCTTGGAGGTCGGAAATGTGCACTTCGGAGCTCTTTTTTCGAATTTTTAATTATAATTTGAATTAAAATTTAAGCGAAATTTCGTCGTTTTTCCACTATAAGTTTTGAAAATATTATCGCACAAACATGGTTTTCACATCAATTTAAAGATTAAAAAATTAGCTTTCTAATAGTGTCAGTGTTTTAATGTATAACTTAAGCTTCTATTTTTAACAAATTTTAAAGAAATATTTGTACCATGTTTTTTTAGCACATGACTGGATAAAATAAAAGAAAACAATGATGGAAGTTAAAAAAACTATAATCTCAAATTAAATCTAACGAAATGCAACTGTCAGTACGTGACTGGATAAAATAAAATAAATATTGTGATATTTTCTTTAAAAAATGCAAGGCAAAGGATTATATGATCGTTTGCAAAATTTTTTAATCCTTAATTCAATAAATTATCTTTATACAGGATATGCATTCAAATTTCGGTCCAATGGCCAATTTGTAAAACATAATTAATAGGCATATATATTGTTTAATACCATTAATTTGATCTAAATGAAGTAAATAGTTACTTTTTATGTAGTTTGAGTCAAACAATGTATTTATAAATAATGAGTTTTAAATTTCTTCATACTTTGCTCTGTGAGCCATATTTTACAAAATATTTTTATTAATATTTTAAATAAAAGTTGCTACCTCAATCAGTATTATAATTCAATAATTAAAAGTGACTAATTTATAAAAATAAAGAATATTATTAGAAAAACGTGTTCTTTTAGAACTTTCAGTCCATCATCTTAAAGAAAATATTGATTTCAGGCCAATCAATGCATGGTATTACTTCAAGACTAATGAATATGTGATTTAATTGAAAATTTTAGAACGCATTGTTCATGGCGAACCAACTGATCGCTAAAGGCGGATAGTATAACATATATTTTCTAAGTGCTATGAGTTTTTGTAATATTCAAAATTAATCTTTAAAAAAGTTTCCCCATAAGAAAAATCTATCAGTTTTATTATTATTATTATTATATAAAAAAAGACAGAAAGTTGTAATGAATAATGTTAAAGTCGTTCACTATTATTGAAATCACTTAATGCAATTTTTTCAATTTATAAGAAAGTTTCCTTTGGTTTACATTAAATTTTCGATCTTAAAAATTTTTATTGATTCATTTTTAAGCTTAAAGACCAACAGATCAATTTTGAATAGTGAATCGTAATTTAAGACAAATGAAAGGAGATTAATAAATTTATATTGTCATTTGATAAAAACTTAAATCTCTTAAATTGCCTTTATTTCATATTTTTTTTATTTTAAAAAACTGTTTGTTATTAGATGTCTCGATATTTTTAATAGCAACTTAGGAAATTCTATCTGACATGAGTAATTCCAATACATATAGGTTCGCAACTAGCTTTTCGTCTTATATTTCATTATAATTTGAACATAAATTCTGAAATTACCCATTTCTAAATTAAATCAGTTCGCTTTTAATATAAGTTTTTACTCTCTTTTATAAGCGTTTCATTGTGGAATTATTTAAAAATTGATTTGTGTGTGTGTGTCAAAATATCCTAATTCAAAAATCGAAGCTAATCAACATGAACTTTATAACATAAGTTTGAGATCATTATTGTCCTTTTGTGGTAGCACCAACACTTAGATACCACACAAAAAGTATTAAAAGAATGGCAACTAATAACATAAGTATTTTGCTTCTACATTTTTTTTTTACAAATACATTTTAATTTGCCATTCTTTATTTTAATATACCAGTAAGAGTAAGAATCTGGTTTAATTTTTTAAAGTATCTAACCTGCTATGTGAGATGTTTCAATATTAAAATTACAAATTAAAAATAGCTTGTAATTATAATATTTTTAGTAACACCTTCATGGACATATGTCTTAACATTCTCCTCAATGAAAACAGTAATAAACTGATTATCTTAGTTATGATGAAAAATTATTATAATCTTTCAAATTATAACAATTAGAATTTTAAAATTGTACAAAATTATTTGGGCTGACTATGGGCGAAAATTGGGAAAATTTGGGACGAAAATTATCACCAAAATATCTTATAATAATAAACTGAATGAAATGTCTTGATAGTTAGTCATTAATTAAAAAAATCTTTGTGGTATTTCGTAAATATTTATAAGATAAAAAAATTATTGTGTTTTTAAAAAACTAAAACATGGAAGCTGTAATAATAAATTTGCCTTCTTTTTCTGCATAACATATCTATTTTAATTTCGTAAAGGAGCTGCTGAGGAAATTATTCCAATCACACTCTAGTTCACTCACATCGATTTTCAGTTTAAATAATAGTCCTTCATAGAAATTATTTCTACTCCAATTATAAATTTCTATTTTTCTCAGGTTTTTTTTTATCTTTTAGTATAACTCAAATGTGCCTTTTATTTAATTTAATAAAATTTAATGTTTCAATAATTAAACGTTGCATATTATCTTGAAGATTACCTTCTTCTAATCTTTTATTACTATAAAAGTATAATCTTAGGATAAATTTGAAAAGAAGCATTTAAAATATTACAGTTCCTTATTTTAGACAAGTTATTTTTTTTTTCGTAAATCTTTTAATATTAAAAAAAATTAAAAATTACTGTTGCAAAGTTAAAGAATAATTTTTGCATTTGTTGTCAACAATGTACTATATACATACATAAATTCACTCTGATTTTAAAAAAATATATTATCAATGTGAAAAATAAGCTACTTCTCTTATTAAGAAAAAAATGCTTATCAACATTCATTTTTATGTAGCAAAAATTTCTCTGTCGGATAACTGGTCATTAAATCCTTTAAAAAAACGAACTTTTAAAATTCTATGACGATATTTTAAATATGAAAGCATTCTTCATTTTTATAATAAAATATTTGACTATCATTCAAAGTTTTAAACTCAAACATCATGAACTGTTAACAGAAATTTACAATAACTCTAACAAGATTTTTTTTTGTTTTAATTTATTTATTTTCAAAGTACACTTTTTATTTAAAAAATATACCTTTTGCTTAAAATAGTAAACTCTGTTGTTTTCAATAGTTTTGAATCTTCTAGCAACCAAAGTTGTTTCATCTGATTGACAAAATAAATTTACTTTATAGCTTAAGTAATATCAGATCTGGCTTCAAAACTAATAGAATACGTTACGGCAGACAAAGCTAATTTTAAAATTCTATCATTTACAACATAATACCCATTGATGGTAAAAGCATTTAATACTATCGTTTAAAAAAACTAAAATTATTAATTGATATTGACTGAAAATCACAAATTCATAAAACTTTTGAATATGATTTATTACATATAGTAAGCAAAAAGCAAATACAGAATGGAGAGTAGAAATTCCATATTAATTACTGTTTCCTGTTTTATCCAATATAAATTAATGTCCTTCTTTGATTAACAAAAAATAGATATTATAAACGATTAAACTATAAGAATAATATAAATAAACATAAATTTATTGGTATTTTTTTATAGAAAATAAGACAAGCCGAAACCCTTCCAAAATTTTTAATTACAAATTTAGGTGCTATAAAAGTATTTTCTTGTAAAGTACTGAATAAATGAAAAAATATTACACTATACTTAAGAAAAAATGGAGATAAATTAATTTAATATATTTGCTTATTTAAATCAATTTATTTTTGCTGTTTGTTTAATATAAAAGCTCTAACGCTTGTAATTTAAACATTGCAATATGCATTCATAGATTTGCGGTATGGCTGATAACAATTTTGTTTTTCTTCAACATGCCTTTAGGATAAAATTGTGTAATATTGTTTAACATTCTGTAATTTTGATATTAATATTTTGTAATTAATAATATTAACATTTCAACTAAATTTAGAATGCATACTTTAATTATTTCATGTATCGTATTTTTGACGGATAGCGAATACGAAATTGAAGACAGCGATAATTCCGTGTTTAATGATTTGAATGATGGTATACAGAGAATAATTTGGCGATATATTGATTTTATTGATAATGTATAATTTTTTTAAATTATGATTCTAATATTTAAAGGAACCATGTAACCAAATTTTAAGGATCCTTAAAGGTTTTATAGAGGGGAGATATCATTAAAAATAAATAAATTTAAATTCAGTTAACTATAACTTGAAGTTAGTTTCTATTCACATATTTCAGTTGGTTTTGAAAGCAAAATTATTACTTTCAGAACTTTTTGATCGGGTTTTCACTTGGATTAATCGTCGTACCATCATTTATTTATACTGTTAAATTGAACAGTCATAATTTGTAGAAAGATATTTGTTACATGTGATGCGTTTGTTTTGTATCTTGTTCACGAAGTACACACATAATAATTTCTTTCATTTTTCTAATAAGTATTTATTTTAATATTAAACAAAAGTTTTAGAAACATAATTACAATGGCATTAAAGAAAAAAAAATTTCACAATGTGCAAAGTCTTGTTAGTACTGTACAATCTACTCTCCTGAACCGGAGCAGGAAATGTGAAGGATTTAGATCACCATTCTATCAAAAATTATTTAAATTCTAAAGAGCACTTAAACACTGTTATTAAAAATAATACATTTATGTATATATAATAAATATTAAGACTTCAGTACAAATAATTAAAATTTAGGAACTATTATTTATAACCAAAAATCATTCAGTGTTTTTCAAATCATAATGCAAAAATTAGAAATAAATGTTTTGAATTTTCTTTCAATGATTGATTTTAATCTTATAAATATAAATACTTTTAGTAGAGCTGTATATAAATAATAAACCTAAAACCAAAAGAAAGGAAAAGTTAAATAAAATTTTGTATTGAATTGACTCCGTAAATTCCTTATGCAGCGAACATGTAGAAGAAAATGTTAAATCTAAGACCATGTGTCCTGATTTTAAAAAATGAAATATTTTTGATAAAGGATTATTTGTTAAGAGGAAGAAAGGGATAGAATGGAGACAAATTATTCTCACGTGATACGTGTCAAATGCGCAGCCGCTAATTTAATTTTGAAATGTATAACGCATCTTGCAAGCGATTAAATGATGTCACATCCAGACTAACGTAATTTACTTTAGATGGCAAGGATATTGGCCTTTTGCTTGTAATTGCAACGATGCCCCATTTGACTCCATTATAATTATTGTTATTGTTATCATAATAATAGCAGTTTTATATTAATTTAATATTATTTATTTATTATGTTTCTGTTGTTGGAATTATTTTTTAAAAGTAATGAAATGATGCTTTCTATTACAAATATTTATTGATGTAATTCTGATAAAACTTAAGGTGTTATAACATTTTGTTATAGTAAATTTGACTTCATTTCAAGTAAATTTCAGCATAATTTAGATTTTTTCAGCTGCTCTAATGTTTACATTTTGCAGTTAAATTTTGAAAAACAGAATCAACTATTATGTCTAAATTATTTACTTCATCAATTGTGTAAAATTAAATCACATTTATTAAAGATTAATAATTGTACATCTTTTGGGCCAGATATCAATTATAATCCTCAATGTATTTAAATAGGGCAGCACCAAAACTTATTTTTACTTTTCGCATTACTTCATCAATTTTTCGATACAGCTAATGAATTTGAAGTAAATCACTACAATTTAATTTAAACAAAGTAACCGTAAGCATTTATTTTATAGTAATTAAAAGGAAATAATCAAATACTGCATAATTAGAAGCAGAATCAATTCTTTACTCCACCTGAATTTTAAAGTTTGTTTAATAATTTACTGAAGGAAAAAAAAAATGGACGTCACAGCTCGAGGTAAAAAAAAGTGCAACTAGCTATCAAATAGTATTCGATATTATATCTATCAAGTAATTGTGACGTCATTTGATTCTGTTGCAGATATCATCAGTTTCATACTGATAAATATGCAATGATAATTTAAGTTAAATCAATAAACTTCATTGGGTTTAATTAAATCATCCTTATTTTGATTTCACAAAATTCATATTTAATTTTGAATGCTTAAAAACTATTGATTATCATTACTATATTAAGAATAAAAAAGAAAGCGAATTAAAATTTAAAAAAATCAAATTTCAACTTCTTTATATACAGGAATAAGTTTTTAAATCGCCGATTTAAAAATATTTACTAAAAAAAAAACTGAAATCAATTTTCTAATAAAAAATAATTATGTACTTTTACATCCTGATGCATTAATCTTCTCACAATAATCTTTAAATAGGAATTATATTTCAATATTCACATCATTTATTGCTATTTATCAACCTTTTACTTTGCACTTCTCTCTGTATCAGTTTCAAAAGTCTACTGCTGCTGTCATCAGTCTATTATTATTGCTGAAATTGGGACAAATAGGACCAGTGTCATTTTGGACCTGGAGAGAGATCACAATCTTTCATACACTGTCTTTTGACTCAGCATATAGGCGAAGACAAGGAATGAGGAGGTCCCAGAAAGGAAGGTCTGTCCACCCCGGATTGGTGATGGCCCGCTGCCGCCGCCGCTGCTGCATGGGCCGCTGCAGCGCTTTCAGTCGCCCATGGTTGTAAAGTCTGTAACGCATGTAATGATGCGTTGCTGATGCATAAGGGATCCCTGGTCTGGTCATAAATCGATTTAGACACCACTTCCGCTTGGAGGGACATCATAAGCCTATTTGCTGCTTGACGTTCGGCTTCTCGTTCCTCAGCTGTTTGTCTCCTATGATAAAAAATTAAAATTGCATGAATAAAAGAGTAGATGACATTTAGAAAACAATGCGGATCCTTAAATTTCAACCTTCAGCTCAGTTTTTAGTTGAATTAGTTTATGTTCAAGCCCTATTTTTAAAATCATGTCTTTAGAAAACAATAAAATCAGAAAAGTCCCTACAATAAGATTGAAGTTTCAAAACAGTTAGTGAGCTTGAGTAAGTGACACACATGATCTGAAGGACAGAAAAGAATTTTAAATCAGATTACAGTTTTCAATTATAACTGCAGGATTAAACTGACGGAAAAAAAGTATGTGTGGATTAATGAAGATTTAAGCTACCAAATTTAAAATAAGCATAGATTCTATTTTTAAATTAATTTCGTTGGAATTACATTGGATTAATATAATCAGAAAAGCAGGAAAGCCTTAACAGTAAAATTGAAGTTTTAAGGTAGTAAGCTGGCTTTGATTTATATCATTCATTTATTAAAAGACAGAAATGTTTTTAATTTTATTATGGCTATACAACTAAATTGACAAAAAACGGTTTCGTTGGAATCAATAAAGATTTCAATTTTCGAGCTCAAAATTTGCATATGATCTTTCTAAATCATTTCCTTTAAAACAATAAAATCAAAAGAGTCTTTACAGTAAGATCAAAATTTGAAGTGATTAGTTAGTCCAATGTATTAAGTGAAATATACTGAATGAAGAATTTAAAAGCTTTTTAACTCTGTTACAGTTTCAATTAAGACAGAGTGACTAAATTCACAAAAAAAGTTTTGAGGAATCAATCAATCAAAGATTTTAATTTTATTAACAATACGAAATATGTCCTCGATTTTTAATTCATATTCTAATAAAATGCATTTTTGAAACAAAAATTATCCATGCAAACAAAGGCCTAATTATTTTTCTATCATCTTTTAAATTATGATAATATAGCTAAATTGAAGAATAAAATGTTAATGCATACAACTTCTCTTTATAACAGTTTCTTTGTGGGTAAAATAATAGTGAGATCCTTAGAAATCAATAAAGATTTCAGCTTTTCAAGTGTGAAATACGCATGCTCCTTTTTTTAATATCAATAAAACAATGAAAACAAGGAAGTTATACTATAAAATAGAATGTTTAAAATAGTTATTTTATTTTGAATCAAATTCTCATATAGAGATTTAAAAAAAGATTTTTTTCTCTTTAAAATATTTCTGATCTTTAAAATGGCTGCTTCATTTTAAATATTCTGAATAAATTAAAGTCGTTACGTCCTTAAAACATATTGAATTGATTAGTTAGTCTACTTTAATCACAAAATATATATTGACTGAAGAAGATACACATAATTTTTATGATTATTTACCCTAGCTTGACTATACACATAAATAAACGGAAGGTTACAAGATTAAACTTATGAATCACAGAAAAAATATTTTGATTCTTATTTCTTAAAATATTTATTAATATATTTTGTTAGAACTTTTGATTTAGTTTTTTCATAGAAAAGTAGCAATTGGAATTAAGAAAATAAGAGATTGAGATGATTATTTTATAATTTTTTTCAAACGATGTCACAAAATATTGATGATTATCTTAGGATAATTTAATATTTACTAATAGAAAGTGTTCCTTTTGTCTTAATAAAAGCTGAAATTAATGTGAGAAATCAATGTTGCTTCCATTATATCTGATTAAAATGTATTTATAAATAAAGACTGACTTGAAAAGAAGTTCAAATGAAAAATGGAATAATAGAAATTTCTATACGAAAATACATGAAAATATCCTGGCTAACTTTTTGCTATATAGTAGAATAGCATGTAAATGAAATAATATTTAATGTTTACGTCCTTGAAAATCGCATCTTTTTTCATATGAACAGAAAACAATCAATTTCAAACAAGTAAACTTATGTGTATTTATATGCAGTATAATTCAGAATACTTTATTGATGATCATGCGATCAATTATCACATTTATTGTTCTCTATTACAACATCAAATATATGCTACATGCTTTTCCAAAAAAAAGTTTCAATCTTTAGTAACAAGAAATACATTAATGTATATCCTAATTAATAGTCGGTAGCAATAAAAAATTGGTAATCAAAATCCTAATACAGCGCAATAAAAAAAGCAAATAAAGTTTTTTGGACGCGTATTACTGCATTTCAGGCTATTCTGCACAAGCTTCCTTTGTTCAAAAGAGAGTTTCTTTGTTTTATGGCTCTAGATTTGAACTTTTTATAACTCTATTTTAAGTGTCGCCAGATACATTACTAATAGGTGGGCTTTTTACATAAAAGGTAGATAGTTTGGTAATGAAGCATGTAATTGGACTATTACATGTGAATATAAAGTTATGACATTTAATTGGCTTTTACTACAGTCGCTGCTTCTTTTTATTTCATTCATTGGAAACTGATCGTTATTTGCCTTAGTCGCGCATTTGAAGAATCCATGTAAGAGGAAAACGTAAATGGATACAATTACTCCAGACCATTTTTTGGGGGTCGTAAAAACGTGAGTTTTTATATTTCCAAGTAGCCTTAATGAAGTTCTATAGATCTCTGTTGAAATAATTTTTTTTCGCGCTTAAAATTAAATTATTAATTTTAGAAACTTAATCTGAATATTGTTTTAATCGCTCAAAATCAATTATAAACAAGTATTTTTACCTAATAGTGTCAGAGTATCTAGTCAACTAGTTTTTAATGGTTTGATGTATTATGTACCTTTATTATGAAAAAGTAAATTATGAAAAAAAAAAAAATAAAAGAGAGAAAGAAAAGAAAAAATACAGAAAGAAACATATTTTTTCGTGCGATGTGTCTTTTTTTTTTCCTCACGTAACACTACTACGTTTCCTGTGACGTTTAGTAACTCTCAAATGCAATTTGATGGTGTATTTTAACAATCCCTCATTCCTAAGTATAAAGCATTTTGTGAGTTGTATTTTAATACAGATGACCATTGTAATGATCCAGTGATTAATTTCTAAAATATTTCAGAGAAGATACTCACCAATTTCGAAAAATGTTCCAAATGATGCAAAAAATATTAGTTTTATACGATATGAGATAATGAACTTTTGAAATAATTACTATGTCTGAACACTCATTTCCAAAAAAACATATTATGTAAAATATTTTTGAGACAGAAAGAAATTTCCAGTATTC
Source organism: Argiope trifasciata (assembly GCA_026543055.1). Taxonomy (NCBI): domain Eukaryota; kingdom Metazoa; phylum Arthropoda; class Arachnida; order Araneae; family Araneidae; genus Argiope; species Argiope trifasciata. The sequence goes on from JAPMOQ010034295.1 coordinate 400,003, forward strand.
TACGACTTATAACGCTTACAAGAGCTGAATACTGAGCATTCTAGAATGCAAATAAGTTTCAGAATGCATACTGCTGCAATTCATTTTAAAACTTATTTGATAGATAAACTAACCAAATTATCACGAACATTTCACTGAATTTGACTAAACAGGATAGCTGGAATGTGTAAAAATTTAAATTGAATAATTTTTTTAAGAAGTAAATTGATTGACAAAAATGTGCATCTCACATTTTCCAATAATTAGCAACTGATACCAATTATTAAAAAACATTCTGTATATAATGAATATATCAAACATTCATCTTTATGAAAAATGATTAATTATAAATGAGAAAGATTAAATTGCCTTTTGAATTTGAATTTATTGAAACTATATTATTTTAAATCAATCAATATTCAATTTTTATCTATTACAACTATATTATACCAGTTTTGTACTGTCAATTATCTTTTCCAACATTCAATTTTTTGAGAAATATATTTCATACTCACTATAAAATCAGGAATGCATTTTAAAAAATTTGTTGCATAAACATATGCTTTATAGCCATTTCAGTGCATATTTTTATGAAATATTCTTTTATAAAATGAAAAATTTTCTCATTTAATTCTCCCCTTTCATTCCATTTAATACAAAATTAAAATTCTATTCTACATATTCATTTGCATATATATCAGAATAAATTGCAGAAAAACGTAAAAATATTTTTAGAAAGAAAAACAATCTTTACAGTTATAAACAGCTGATTTTCATTTATTTATTTGCTTTTTTGTGAAAATTGCTTCGAAAATATTTTGAAGTCCTATTTTACCAAGGAAATAATAATAAATACTTACAGAAACTTTAAAGTTTGGATTTGTACCAAAAGAGCAACTTTCCTATAAATTATGACTTCATTTTTTTTTTTTTTATAAATTTCTTTCTTAACGACTAAAAAATACCAAACGTATCTAAAATTCTATTTTTTGTTCAAAAATGGATTGAAACTTCACATAATCGAGCAATATTTCCGCCAATGGTTTGCAGAAATTGAAGCACGAAGAATATGAAGAACCATAGCAAACAAGTAATAACGTTGATCCATAAAATTCCTTGCATCGGCATTGTTGTAGGACATATAACAAAGTGAATTCAGGCCATAGAAATCTGCCTTTTGGCTATGACGTAATGACTGCACCGAAACGGGCATTTGATGGCTATGTGATCATATGGAATGTAGTTAGGATAAATATTTGAAAGACCCATTTTGGGAAACACTCTTAGATTTCGAATCATATTCCCTGCTCCTGACTGTTTGGGGATGGATTGATATTTGCAAATAGTCTACGTGGTAAGGTCTTTTCCTTATATTTGGAATGTTAGGTTTTTCCAATGTGTGGTGCTATATTATTTCCAAGGTTGTCGTAAAAATGTGGAAATGCGTTTTTATTTCATGATTTCTTGCAGCTAGCTACCGTTGTATCTATCGATGGATAGGACTATTTGAAAGGCATTTCTAGGATCGCAGTTCTCAAGACGAGATAGCTATAGAATAAGTTACAGTTTCCAGGGGGAAAATTTTTCTGTTAAATTGGTTTACTGTGGAACATTTTGGAAGAAAAAAAAGTTTTGTAAAACATATACCACTACAATTTATATTGTTTCACAATATTAGAAAAAAATATTCGATGCAGCGTGTAATTAGTACCAACAGTCATTTGATAAAATTTTTTTCCATTACTGCAAATTATGTATGAATTTATTTGAGAATTTTAAAATACATATATCTTTTGAGAAAAATGTATCATTAAATAAAATAATTAGTTATAAAATAATGCAGAAGAGGTGTTTTTAAAATTTTTTAGCAAAAACAACTACGCATGGTTCGGAATCGACCCTCTTTGCAATAATTATGCTAAGCCTAAGTCTGTTAGAAATTTTATCCATAGTTTCTAATGTAAATTATCAATAATTGTTTATTATTGTAATCTATTAGATGATGTAACATTATTATACTATTATTGTAATAATTAAATTCTCATAACAAGAAAAACTATTTTAAAGGGAATAATCTCCAATAAAATATTAGTTCGCTGAAAGTATTAATTTCATTTCACACAATATATGACATAAACACGTGCAATTTGCATATGTTTGTAATTTTTTGTTAAAATTAGAAATAAAATGAAAAATTGTTGTCTTCTCTTCATAAATGGCACTTTACTGTTCTTCAAGTTATTTTTTTTTCAGATAAGCTTAAAATATTCTGTATTCTCATTATGTTAGATAAGGATATCTTGCTGTATGATCCTCACCTTTGTTTATTTCTAAAATTAATAAAGATTTAGGTTGAACAGTATTTACGTATTCAACCACTGTAATTTTACCGTTTTACGCATTTTTTAAATAAAATTTAAACGAATCGATTTCATACAGACACATCATCGTTATCAAATGTAAAAATCACATATTCATGAACAAAATCAGCAAAAGTCTTGTAAATTAGTGATATAAATTCTTTACACTTAGGAAAGAGTTTAGCAGAAGGTTTCTTTTTCCAGTGCGACCCTTTTATTGTATAATTTTGTTGAATTTAGATACAAAAATATTTAGCAAGTAAGACGGCAAATTTAAAAGTAGGTTAAAATGGTCAAGTAGTTAAACAAGTTACAGGTTAAAAGGTAAAATTTCAGATATGAGTTTCATTTCTCACAAAATTATTTTAGACCCGTGGCTCTTAAAATTTCATTTTGATAGCTACAATGTTCTCAGAATTCAATAGCTCCTCTATTCCTATCTTACATTCCACATAGTCTGCCCTTCGTAAAGAACACAAAAAGTTTCCGTACAAAATTCTAGTCCATTATCAAATCTTATATTAAAATTTACTATGGCAATTTCAGATTGCAGTACCAAAATGCTCATAAATAATACGTTTGCGCAATAATTTGTTTTGAACCTTAACTACACTTAGGCGCTTTGCCAAATTTCTAGTTCCCAACTTACTTAATTGCTTAGCTATTAGCACAAATTATACATATCTACCGTTGCATCAGGTGAACAAGATTAGAACTTTTCCCAAAAATTACATTGTTTTGCTGGAATTTCAGAGCATTTACGAAATCGATTGATGATTTCGAGTCATCCAGCAGATATGTAATATAAGTGCTTGATTGACAACCTTGCTGGACTATCAGCAATTTATGCAGTCCCGAGGCTAGTAAAAGGTGAATAAGAAACAGATATCATTTACCAGCTGAGACTTAATAGCCAGAGCATACAGAAATGCCAAGACCTAAATGATGTTGCCAATCTACCTCATCAGGACGATTCAACTATAAAAATCCTAATGAAATGGTAATAGCGGTTTGGAGAGCTACTGTGCCCGCATGTCTCGTTGTCTGTTGTAAGTCTCGGCTATGTCTGGAGGCAATTGTTGAAACGAAGAAAACATTGACGAACTCATTGATGCATAGAGACTTTTGAAGAGATAAGCGTCATGTCGTACATTCTCAATGAGGCAGATGAGATGATGATGATGATGAAAATAACACGCAGCGATATGAAGCAAAATTATTTTCGACCATCTTGCGGGATAAGAATTTTTACGATCGCGGTTAAGCTCTATAAATGCTACGGCATTCTCCGATTGCTAAGAGCTGTCAAATTACGCAAGTACAGATAAAATAGCCAGCGGTGGGTTATCTATTGAGAATCTGCCTGAAATGCCGCGAACTAAAAGAAATAAAAAGTCACAAAGAAGTTGCTGTAGAATTTCAAAGTAGATACAGAAGTCTTTTCAGAAATAAATCTAAACGAGTCCCCTTATTCTAATTGGATAATCACAAAAATATTTTTTTCTTATATGCATCTTCAAGGCATATCTGTAACAAGATAAATATTATTTCCATTAGAATACCGCACCAATCATTTGCAAAAATTTGTCCCAAAGAGAAAGAATTGATGCAATATGAGTTAGGAGATTACTTTACAGGGGTTTGTTAAGAACTTTTCTTTTTATTATGTTCTTCCATGATATATCCATCTTATATTTGCATTATGCTATATTATTTTAATTCAAAAATGTGGATACATTGTTCTTTTCCATCACTTATTTTGGTTAAATTAAAAAATATTGAAACATGTGAAATTAATTAGTGAAAAGTAATTGAATTATTCTACATTTAAAAATTCTAAAGCTTGATCATAAAAAAAGTTAAGTAAGATTAAAAAATATATAATTTTACCAAAATTGACAAGCATTTCATTTTATTTTTTTATTTGAGCTTTTCAATTTTATAATTCAATACCATAACGAAAAATGCAACTGATTTTTTTTATGTAAGTATAAAAAAGCACACATTAAAAATATGAAATATTTTGCTTTTAATATGTGAAGTTGTAATTCTGCTACATGGGCTGTTTAAAAAAAGGATTTTTTATAGTGTTAAGCGAGGATTTGACTGCTGTCTCACAACCTATCATAGTAAAAGCAAAAAATTAACACGAAATTCTACAATAATCTCTAAACATTTAATAATTTCATAAATTTCCAAATAAAAATATAAAATATGAAAAATTTTATTCTAAATATCCATTAATAAATAAATATTAACTGAATTTTATTCCTTCATGTTTATAGAAAATATTACGATGTCACAAGTTTTAACGAAAATTAAAGAATTATATAAAGGTTTAGAATTAGTTCTTAAACTTTTTTTAAACAAAAGTATTTTAAAATATTCGAGTACTACATTAATTAATTCACTTTTTGTTAAATCATTTGCTACATAACAAAATATTTTGATTATTTCTAAAATTTAATGAGTTAGATATGTACTTCAAAGAAAGATTTTTGTTATTTTTAAGAAATAATTTAATCTACTTTATTATTATATTTTCAGTAATTTTACTAGCATTCGGTGGAATTTTACGAAGTTCGTCTGTTTACCACGTGGTAAGCATATGACCACCAACACTTGTTAATAGGATAAATTCATGTTATTTCCTTACGAGGTATCTTTCCATACATTAGTATTAATTTTACTTAGGTTAAAAACTGAAATTTACATTCAGGGAAACAATTCATTTTGAATTCGAAACTGATATTCTTAATTATTGGTTAAGCAATTTCAAAATAATATGTAACAAAATAGTACATCAAATGATGAACTTGTTAAACGAAGGTGAAAATTTGATTGCAAATAAACAATCATATTTGTAAAAAAACCATTATTCAAAAAAGAGAAAAAATACCTACACTTATTTATATCTAATAAAAATGGTAAAAAAAATGAAATCGTCAAAACACAGAAATTTTATCTTAAAGGTATTTTTGTGTTTATAAACATATCTCTCGCTTAACTAAACTTGTGTTTGAAATAATTATTATTATAATTATATTTGTTCAGTTATGCTCAACTCAATTGTCCCAAAAAATATATAAATTCGCCGTTCCACCAATTCAGTTCAAATTCATTGTGCAATAATTTTACAATCTATAAATAAAAGAGATTCCTACCGATTACACCAAGATTAAAGATATTTTTCAACTGATTACTATATTCTTTTTACACTTCAAAATATTATTGCCAGGAACTATATAAAAATATTATTACCATGCTGTTAAAAGCGTCTATTATGAAACAATTAATGCTTCCCATTTTGCAGTATAAAAAAATATTACAAATTTCTTATTAGATTTCTCTGACCACCGCATGGAAAATAATTCTGCAATATTTTAGTTGCCCTTTATTAAAAAGAAATTTTTATATTTTTAGATATACCTTATAAAAAAATTCTGCTATATTCTTAGATGCACTTTATTAAAAAAAAAATCTGAACATTAGTATTTTGAAAGTGCAAATAAATTTAAAGTATTTTTAAAGCGCAAGAAAATTATTCAAAAAAAATTTTAATAGATAAATAATAGATTTTCAAAAAAAAATATCTTTATAAATTATCGTCGTAAACTAAAAAGAAATCTTGAAGAAATATAATTCCTTATAAACATATGACTCAATTTTCTAAACATATAATTCCTTGCAGTTGTCAATAACGCAGTTTTCCAATAATAATTTCATAAATATTTCTTACTAGATACTTTGAATAAATTTTAATTATCATTTTGAAATGAAACAAAATAATTAAAACGATGTTTATTTTGCAAATCTTTCAAGAATTTAAAAAGAATTTTTTTGAAAGGAAAAGGGAATATATTCCGGAAAGACACATAAAGCTTTTTTTTAAAAAAAACAAGACTATCAGTAACAACATTCATTGAAGTGAATAATGCTTTTTTTACTTGAAATTTACCTGGAATTAAATTAAATTCTATATAATCTATGGCAAGAAAACGAATTTAAGTCACTATTAATAACACAGAAATAACAATACCACGTTTAATAAGTATCTTTAAATTTAAACCTTACAACAAAATAAAATGACTCCATTTAGGTTTTTTATAACTGTTAAGAACCAATTTAGCATCCTCTTATTCTATTCATCAATTTAATTCAAGTATTTAAAACATCATCCGCTTTATATTAAAGAATAACTCTGAAAAAGTAACATCCATTAAATTTCACTTAAGTTACTGTTAAATTGGCAGATACAACAAAGCAATTGGATGCGATCATTTAATCATTTTTTTTTTAGCAGGAGCGATAACAAGAACTGTTCACTTAGTCTACACTGGAAGAGGCAGTTATCTTCCAAGAACGAACAAAACAATAACGCAACAACAGCATTGATGGACACCCATCCATCTTAACCATCCCTTTACCAAGTAAGAAAGATCCACTTGTAGCAGATGATGCACTTTTTACCGAAAGCGTGTTGGCGCCCGAAGTCTGCCATTTGATTACAGTACCCCTCCCTTTCTCTCTTTTAACTGCCGGTGCCACACTGCAATAAGATAGAAGGTTGCTTCAGGGCTTATGTCATTGCCTAGGTAAGGCGCCTTCGGTCTTACAGGTACTGTACGGAAATGAAAGAGATAACTGACTGATTATTGGCAAGAGGAATGTCCAGTTGGAAGAAATGCCAGACGCGGTTATGTATTTTCTGCCAGCTTCCGATAATCGCGACACAACCACCACTGAGAGCACACGCCTTTGTACGGGTTGAAGATAATTTTTTCTGGAGAACAGTCCAAATGCCGCCACTTTGTTCCCCGAAGCAAATGCTCTAGCTAAAATTTAAAAACACACTAATGCGGGATGTGGCAATGAGGGCCCACAACGGCAGACTTGCTCTCATTGAAAAATATTTTTGGTCTTGCCTTCTTCCTATTTAGAAAAAAGTAGTTGGGCCGGCGATTTTCATTTTTGAATATATTTCTTTTACAGTTTTGTTTTACTTGTTTGCTTAAAAAAATGGATATAAAAGAAATGTTTCTAAAAAAGAACTATTAACAGCAATAAAAACCATATGACTGAATCATTTATTTGATCGTTAAGATTAATTTTCTTCACTAAAAATTCAGTATTTTTTAAAGGAATATACATATTAATTAGAGGGAAAATGGCATGGATTAGATGTCAAAAAAAGTTCGTTTACTGATATTCTAGTGGTGAAAGCAAAAAGATTCCATAACCTCCGGTATGTCTAATTCAGTAGATTAAAATTCACTTGAAAGCATCCATTGCCTTTACTGTCTAAACTAGAAAGAAAATAAATCAAATTGTTTTGAATATTATTTAATTAAAATACATTTGCCGTTAATTATATTTTGTGGTTCCAAACTTTAAAAAGATGGAATAGAATCAATTGAATGTTGATGAAGATTAAATGATAAAATCATTAAGTTATTTCATTTAAATCTTCATTAAAACTATTTATTAAATTAAGGAGATTTTCAATGATAGGTATAGTTTAATTAAAAAGAAATGTTATGGAACAGATGGAATAATTTTACACATTTCTAGCTGAAATTCCGAATAGTATGAGAAGATTCTATAATGTATGACAATAATGAAATCGAATTTAATTAAATATATTATTAAGTATATTTATATATTATTAAATATATTTTTGGCTTTTAATGTTTTGAATTATTCATGAAAGAAATTATCTCTATTTGATTATTGAATCAAATAAATTTATAGTTGAAAATAATTTTAAAAAATTGAAAAAAAATTAAAAGAAATTAAATTTTTAGTAGAAATAGCTTAATTAACAATATAATTTTGTGGAATGGAAGTAAAATATTTTTTTTTAATTTTTAGATAAAATCGAAATAATATAAGTTGATTCTTTAATTTCGAGTATTAATGAAATCGAATTTAATTAAGTTCACACCCAATTTTTAATTTCCCATCCAATGTTTTAAATTCGTCTTCATCAAACAAAATTTTTCACTCGCTTTCTTTATTGAATGAAAGAAAATTTCAATAATAGATATAGTATTAGTTTTTTTTTAAGTCTTTTGATAGAAGTGAAACAATTTCATAATTGTCTAGATAAAATTCCAAATAGTATAAGATGACTCTGTAATTAATTTATGGCATCGATGGAATCGGACTTAATTAACATTATTAAATATATATTCGCATCTGAATGTTTTGAATTCTTTAACTTCACCAGAAAGACTTTTTCTCATTCTTTCTTTATTCAATGAAAAAAATTTTCAATAACAGATATAACTTTTTTTTTTTAAATGTCATGGAATAGAAGTGAAATATTTCTATACACTTCTAGCTAAAGTTCCAAATAGCTTATGTTTGTTTATTTCATCATCTAATATCTTACAACGAACAGAAATCAATTAAGCATTTATTATTAATCGTTAATTATCTTACGCAACTAATCCTATAATTAAAATAATTCCGATACATTTAACTTTAAGCGGTGTTTTAATTTTTGCCGATCAAACTTGACAGAACGTGAACTAAAAGCTAATTGCTCATTCATAAATACAGTTCAAAATGTCCATTTGACTTATCATGGTATGTTTAAACATCGATTATAGTCTTGAATGACAAATGGTTTTAAATTTAGAAAGAAAAGAAAAAAAAGCACATATATTAAGCCTATAATTTGGTCTCATTTCAATTTTTTGTACATTATAATTGAAACTATTGCGACAGTACTTAAGATGAAACATTGCACACAACTCTTCAAACTTGAAAAGCTACTATGCATTTAAATGGAATAATATAAATGCAATTAAATGATAATATGATGTAATTGCTTTCTAACGCAATCGTTTAGCCCTAAATAACATATTACCTCAATAACATTTCTTGTCACAAATATTTTCAAAGAAAGGAAAAAAAAATTCGTTAATCACAAGAATGGAATTTAAATTATCTTAATAACGTTATAATTGAAAAATAATATTTTAAAATCCAGGCTAGCTGTTATATTACAAACAATAAGGAACAAAATACTTCACCGTGCTATAAACATAATTACAAGAAATAATATCACAAGCATTGCAAGATTTACAAAAAACAATTGATAATTTTTAAAGATGCATACGTTATAAACTCAAATATGAATTTTTTCGGGGTAAAAAGACATGTTGTTTTTTATATAAGATAAATATAAACTTAATATTTATCATAAGGTATTTAAAAATACTTATATTATGCATTGGAGATTTTAATGTAAGGAATATGAAAATTTTGAACCAAAATTTCATTATAATTATGTTTATCGGTATATTTCTTAACTAATATGTGTGGTAAATTGCTAATCATCTACACATATTTGTATTTTAGATTCAACATCAGTGCGATGCTTTGCTCTTAATACACAAATTCTGGATGTATATATTGATATTGTGATCAGCAATTTATAAATTGCTACTCTTTCCATATATTTTTTTATTTTTATTTCTTTCTTTCGGTCAGTGAGAGTTCTTTGTCAGAGTAAAAATATATTTTATGAATTTTCATAAATATTATTATAAATTAAATGTTATAAGTTCTGATAATTGTTCTAAGACTTTCACCATTTTAGAAACATCAAAAGAAATAAAAATTTTATTGGAATGAAACTCAGTTATAGCAGGCAATAATTAAGAATTAATTGCAATTGTATTTCTTTGAAATGAATTAATATGATGATGATTATTTTGAAATCAAGGATATTCGAGCAATAAAATACGAGAAAACTATCTTTTAAAATTAATTTAATTTCTGAAATGGTTATTTAAAATGTTTTATTAATTTATCATTAATTACATTTTTCCTTAAGCAACCAGATTATAGCTAATTATTTATTTAATATTTCCTTAATGAAAGTTGAAATTCAAAAATAAAAACAGTTTGAAAAAAAATAATATGCATTATATTGCGAGTTTTATCTATCTCTTTCCGAGCTAAGATAGTTCGGATTCAGGAGCTAATTAGCTTTTGATAGAGTATTCAACAAAAGTTCTTTATCGCTTTTAATTTTAAAATGAGGAAGACTAAATTTCAAAAATTTGAAGAGAAGAAACATTTGTAGGAATTTATTTAGTCTTCGAAAGTGTGTGCATTATATAAGATTGTCGAAACTAACTATTTTGAAAATGTTCTTGGAATCCGTATTTGAATATATTTAAATTCAATTTCGAATATAATTTTCTTAAATGTAATAAATTTTCTTTTTCAAATATAATTTTCTCTTTCATCTTAAACAGCTTATAAGTATCCAAATGAGATGTCTTCCAAAACGCGTAAGTCAAGAAAGACATTCGCCACTTGTTTTCTTCATTAATTATAAGCAAGAACAGATAAAAATATCTTTGATATCAGAAAGTTGTTTACAAATGTTAGTAAATAACTATTTTCAATTAAACATATTTTTATAAATATCAAAATTTTTTTCCTTATTTCAAAGTTATTGAAAAATTTACCTGACAAAAATGTTTTCACCACGAAATGGATTGGGAAGAGAAAAACCTTGAGATGGATTTCAGTAACCGCATTAATTTAATTCAAATTAAAATATACAGAGTTCTAAGAGTAAACCAAATATTCTGTGTATTTGTAATAAAAGGATTATTTTGAAATATAATTTGCTGATCTAAATCAATATTTTAGTCATATTTATCGATATTTCTTATCGTAATTATCTTTATGTAATGCTTATTAAAGTCATTAAATATAATATAAAAAAGAATAATATTACAAATTTGTCAAACATAATTGAAAATTCAGGAGAACAACTTCTGTATTATAACAATAGAATCTCTAAACACTGTTTGAAAATCTCTAAACATTGAGAACAGTTTTTTATTTTTAATTATATATGCCATTTTTTCTTACTTTGCCTTCATTTTCAACCTTAATAATAAATTAACTATTCAAAATATATACATGCAAAACGGCACCATTAACTAAACTATTAGTGATAACAGAATAATGAATGTTCGAGAAATTTAAGAAAATAATTGTGAACTTTAAAAATAATCAATAGGAATTACCACGTTAAATTGTTTCTTAATTATTAGAATATTTAAATGAAGCATTTGTTAAATTATGGAACAAGTTAAAGGTAATTAGTCCGTTAACTAAAATGAAAAAGGATATCATTTTGCCAAATGGAAAAACAAGATTTCTTTCCGAATATTTCAGTTAATAGAATTCGGGTAATCAACACCAAGTAATGCAGCTTTGCTCAAAATTGCAAAAATGTCTTTATTATAAAAAATATTTTTTCGATTGTTTGAATGGCTAAATCTGGAAAACAAGAAAATATTAACATGTTGGATGGAAATGCAAAGTATTATGTTGCATATTTAAATCTATTTATATGACCATTAGTGCTGCATAATTTTGTTTCTGAAAGTAACTATTCTGAAAACAAAGAAATCTTTTCTTGTTCAACACTCTTACATTTATCAGAAATTCAAAAAAGAAATTTAAAAAAATATTACAAACATTAGTATTACCTTGATAACAATATAATATGCTGCTCCAGACGTATGAAATAATTTATACCTTTCAACAACTTAATTTAAGTGTATCTTCATTTCAAAGAATACCAGCTGTTGTTTTTAATATAAACTTTTGTTCGGAAATTTGAATTCTTTTAAACATATTAAAACATATAAGTGGTTGTATTACGCATTGCATTTATTTTTCTGTACATATAATTTCAGCTGCCATAGATTACAAGCCGCTACGAATCATTTTCTTCGTATGAGAATTAAACACTGAATCAAAATAATCGAATATTTCTGAGTTTTTAATATCCATAAAGGCAAAAGCAAATAACCAACATTAATTTTCAAAAGTTTAATTCAACAATGAAGTTTTTCTTTTGGGAAATATGCACTAAATTATCATGAATTGATTCGTTTTTATGAGGAATTTATTTAGATTACAAACTGATAATCTCAAAACAGCAATTTTTGAAAGCATAAATTGATGTCATTATGTGTAGAATTGATTGGAATATTACTTGTAAATATAATAACATCTATTGAAATAAGTCAGCTCATTTACAAGGAGTCGATTCAGACCGTTGTTTAAAAATCCTAGCATTGGATACAATCTCCTCAGTCTTTGGGTAGTATTCACAGCCCAGGCTTAAATTTCAATATCTGTTGCCTATCATAACTTTGATTCTAGAACAGACTCGATCCATATTTTAATCGGAGACACGAAACTATGTAATATTTATAAACTATGTATTTTTAAGCAGTAAATTAACTGCTTAAAATATTTAAAAGTGCTTAAAAATGATTAATTTTAGCAAATTAAGATTAGATGTCGATAAGCCCAAATTTTTATTCCAGTACACATTTTCTTTTTCATTCTTAATTAATCACAAAAGACGAAGTAAAACCCCAAGAATTGAAAGTTTTCGGCATGTTAATCACGCACTATGTCATTGCGAATTTTAACAGCATGATTCAAGTTGTATTTCGCTCTCTAAGCATATTTTGTCTTTTTCCGATTTGCAAATTTTGAATTATAGATCAACAATGATTTAACAGAAGCAATAAATACTTTATCGAAATTCAATTTCATTGTAATTTTTTTTCTTTTTTTTATCTAAGTTGTTTTAGTTATAATGTTGATTTTTTTTCCTGTTATGAGCATGCTTAATTAAAATACCTGTACTTTGAAGAAATTAAATTACCCAGTTTATCGAAGTTTTATTTCATGAAAATTGGAGTTTGCTGCCACGATTGCTTTTAAATTAACTTAGAAGAATTTCTGAATTTGATCGTTTCTTAGAAACTAATCAAACTAAAAAAAGGGATTTTAGTATATACGATGAATTTAAATTAAAATTCATTATTCTCAAAGTGTAATGTATGCTTTTTAAAAATTGAAAAATAACATACATAATAACAAAACAGGGGGAAAAGGACAATCAAATATTTTTAAAAAACTAATTAATCAGAAATTAATTGAAATGAATTAATCTAATTGATCCAAAATAAGGGTAAATTAGTCTTCTTAAAATAATTTTCTTTTCCCTCCAGCTACGTATTCCGAGGGTTGGCAATCAGTTAATTTTCTGTTGCATCCAGCGTTTATCGCAGTTTAGAGTGTTTATTTTTACGATAACAGATTTTTATTAAATTATATTATTATCCTGTAACATATAGTATCAGTACAATTTTTTTTAATATTTTCTTATTTGCAAATATCGCATCTAAATAATGATTTCAAAAAATTACGCAGCCAGAGTGTTAAAATTATGTATATGCATACAAATAAACTAAAATCTATACTAACATTATTAATTTAAAATCACAAATTTTATTGAAATTGAAGTAAGATTAATATTTGTATAATAGATATAGACTCAGAATTACTATTATAAAAATTTTCAGTCAAGTAAAATGTCTGCCCATTTATAAAGTAATTATTTAACAAAGGTATTTTAAACATATAACTAACATCTTCTCCAGAATTTATGGCTGAAATAAACAAGTGAAATTAAAAAAAAAATCTCAAAGTGAACCTCCAAAATCAAAAGCAGCCGCTATGATGAGCCTTAAATCCTCCATATCCACTTTTCTCTTTCTCTTTTTTGTTGGAGCCACTTAAAAACCACGTTAGAATTAAAGAGGTTCATTTCCAAAACATTTATTCATCGCCAAAGACGCGCTGGAAATAATGCATCAAGGCAAGATGGACAGGCAGGGAGAGAGCATAGCCATCATTTATCACCATAATCTTCTCCCTGCGGAAGACAGACAAGTCGAGTCGCAAATTGTATTCAGGGAGCCGTGCATTTAATTTGAGTCCTGTAGTTTTGCTCACTTAAATACACGCTGCGTGGAGAACAATGTATAAGTCATTTAAATCCTCATGGACATGTTTTGCAGTTCTTTCGCTTGATTGTTTACTCTCTTTTAGAATGGGTGTGACTCTAAACATGAGCGTGAGCATTTAAGAGGATGATATAATGGATAAAACAAAAGGGGATTGTCGGTAATAAAACAACTAATTCGGAATATTAAAATAAAACCACTCGTGGACCGATAGTAATAAGTATTTATGATGAGATATGAAATGTTTTGGGTACATAAAAATGCGGCTATTGTATTTAATAATTCAAGTTTTCATTGTTTTTTAATGTTACATCTATTTGTTAGTATCAGCTGTTAGCTATTTTATTTCTCCTTATCTATTGTTTTTGGTTAACTAGTTTCATCTTTAAAAATGCATTGGACACGACAAGAATATTTTGCTCAATAATCACATTAAATGAATGTATTTGCTTGTTATCTCACTATAAAAATATCCAGATAATTATTTAAAATATTTTATTATTTTTAACATATTATTTTTAAAAATATAAAACAAATAAGAATAATTGGAAATAATTATGAAAAATGAATTTTTAAAAATTAATTCACTACTTAACAAAACTCTGTTATTTGATTTTTTAAAAATAAAAATATTGCATAAATATGACAGCAATATTAAAATATTATAGGAACCATTTTTATTAAATTTAATTAATTTTGAACAATGATTATCTTAATTTCTATTAGAATATTATTATTATTATTTTTATTATTATATCGATCAGTTCAACACTTGTGTAGAATTACGTTATTATATCCATCAGCTCAACATATATGTAGAATTCTGTTATTATATTAATTAGTTCAAAACTTGTGCAAAGTAATGTTATCATATCAACTAGTTCAACACTTATGCAGATCTATGTTATTATATCATTCAACTCACCCCTTATGTACAGCAATCATGTCTAAAAGTTCCATTGATTAGGGAGAAATAGATGTAAGAAAAGTATCATCGTAAAAAGTTAGATCAAGACCTCTTAAATCAAAGAATTCTAAGAAATTCAAAATTCTTAAATAAGACTATTTGCGTGCCGGCATTAATAAGTATTTATTAAAATATGAGAAATGTTTCCTGCTTAAAATATTAGGTGTTTTCTATCAGATAAAAGAATTTTTATTTCTTTTATACCATGCTTGTTTTCTAACTGCAAATTTGTAATCTTTCAGCTGTTATTTTGATTCTTTGGTCTTTATTAATTCAAAAATATAAAAATAATACGTAGTACGATCTCATATTAAAGGAAATCTACATATTCGTAGAAAATACCTTAATCATTATGTAAAATTAAAATGGAAACTATTTTTTTTTAAGTTTATTCAATGTAAGAAAGATATTTCGTTTGATTATCACGTCATTGTTTCTCAATATAATTACTTTCCACCTAGAAGTGACTGAGTATACTTAACAATAATACAATTAGCAATGTTTGAAAGATTTTCAAAGAAAATGTAAACAATACGCACGAGAATTATATATATAGGAAGCATATTCTGAACAAATGTCTAGAAAGATCCATGAATATCGATTATTTTTTTAAACGTAAAGAGATAAATTTATTGTTTATAAAAGATAAAAATGAGTTTTTGGTATATAAATAATAGAAAGAAAAGTAGCTAGAATTTAATAAAAAATGGATTTCTATGATGTAATATAGTTTTGTCGGTTTCTAAATACTAAAAATAAATTTAAAATTAAAGTGTTTGGGATGTAATACTTTTTCTGTATTTCCTAAGTAACAAAGTATCTTAAAAAGTTTTAAAAGTAATTAGTTGCATTAATTTAAAGTATTCCTACATCAATAGTATTTATTTCCTGCTTGCTTGCTGTAAAATGTATAATTATAGAAATAATAGCACAGATGTTTCTAAATGATACATTTTTTTTTTCTTTCAAAAATGAAGTAAAATTCTTTGCACAATACTTTTATGATTCATAAAGTTTTTCCTTTGCCTTTTAATGCAGCGATTATTACTTGCTTGAAAATATGACCCAAATGCTATTAACTTAATTTAAACAATTAAATAGCAAAGAACCTTAATTTCTATAACCTATTTTCTTTCAATTTCTAAAGATTGCATTCTAATTTACTTGATAGATCTTAAAATAATTATATTATCACTACTGGGCAAATATAATTTGATTTAGTAAAATAAATTATGTCTATCTGGAATCATCATTGCTTTTTTACTATGAAAATGAAAATACTTGTTGAATAAAATAACATGAAATATTTTATAGTACAATTAAAATAAATTCATTAACTGAGAAATAAAGCATTTTTTGTAAATAAAAAATGTATTAGAACTGAATAATCAAATTCATTAAAAATCATATCCTATTTAAACCTGTTAAGACTTCTTACAAATTTTTAGCATGCGATTACTTTTTTTTATGAATATCGTGTAGCTAGAAAACAATTTTTTAATTCCTTAAAGTGTTTACATTATCAATGTAATCTGCCTTTTAATTAATGGTGTAATTGGTTGGATAGAAACTTATGTACAAAAATGAAAATTTTATTTATCGTAAAATAAATTAAATCCGATTATACGAATGAATATGGTTAAAAAAAAGAAATTTTTTAAATCAAAAATAAGTTTTGGCTGTTTTAATAAATAATTCTGAATTAACAAAGAGAACGCGATTTTAGTGAATAAAAAATAATAATGATTCAAATTAAAATATTTTTATAATCTAAAAATATATATTTCAATAAAAATAGTAAATTATTTAAAAGAATAAGGAGCAGACAGAATTTGGAAAAACCTACTGCAATGAAATTCAAAATAATATGCACAATTAAAATCTAAAATGAATTTTTTTAAAAGTGTAATAAATTTTTATTACTTTTCCGATTGAATACAGTGTTTGGCAACAAAATCTACATTGAAATTAAGAATATTATATAATTTATTTTCGATTTCTGAGGACAAAACAAATGTGTGTTAAACCAATAAAAATAAGTCATTAAAAAAAAAGTACATTTTTCTTTTTAATCTTTCAGTTACATTTAGTTCAATTAATTTTTAAGTTTCATTTAATAAAAGTAAATTTGTTGTAAGGACCATATTTTAATATTATATCTCTTATAATTTCAACAAACACTAGAAAAAGTAGAAATACCAATGATTTTCGATAAAAGCTTTAACTAATTTTTGTAACATAGATAAGACCTTATGATTTAATCCTTATGATTTAATATATAATGAAAAAATAAATATTTTTAATACACATAGAGCTTTTATATTGTATATAAAGTTAGAAAAGTAAAATTTGTGTTGACGAATTTCAATTTTAATATAAGAAAAATGACTATGAATTAAACTAGATGTAAATATAGACCAAACAAACTCTTTGCAATAAAATCACGTATTACCAATATCAACGTTGCAAAATATCCCTTATCAAATAAACTTTTTGACATGAAACGTATATTAAACACGCGATTTTTCTCGACAAATACTATGTAAATGCATTAAAATAAAAATAAAATCCTAAATAAGTAACTGGGCTGAAAATAAGATTTTGACTTCTTTATGAAATATAATATGTATCCATAATACATAATAATGGTAATTTGTGGCTTTCAAATCAACTTCAACTGAATAGGCAACATTCCAACGGAGCATTATCACTGATGATGATTTTCAACAAGTTCAACTGCAAATAAAGTAATCACATACATCACAATGCAATAAAAGATTAAAAGTTGATTTGCCACTCATTCTTCTTCAATTGAGGCTAAAACCAACGGACTATCTGTTAGAAAAATTTGCAAATCATTTTGCACTTGTCGCGGAACACCCTTAAAAGACCCTATAATCAAGTGCTTCAGAAGACAGCTGCATTTGGGTGGTATAAGCTAAAGACACAAACAAAGAAAGCCGTCTTTTAAGAAGAAAAAATGCACGACCGCATCACAGTTGGGTGGAACGGTGAATTGCACTCTCTTGGTAAGAGCAGCGTAGAAAAAAAGATCCCAAGTTTTTAAACGCCCTGCCCTTTCGAGTATTGTATTTATTCACGGATGATTTTTTTTCTTATGTGTTTCTGTTAAATCTACTTCACTTCCTCTTTCTTTCTTGCATTTTGATTGCGGTGAGTTTTTCCAAGTGCTGCAGAATGTTTCTTTTTTTGACATTTTGCAAGAAAAATTGTGTTACGCTCATTAAAAGGCTGCAACAATCGGGTCCCAATTGTTTATTAAAGCCTTTTGTGCATGAGATTTGGGCGTCAGCGAGATATTTTTTGATATAATTTGTTATTGAACCTGATGTTGATATAGTTTTGTGTTATATTAACCCTCACCTAAAGAAAAACTTGATTCGCTTTATTTTGCGTAGGACAGTATAAAGCATTTACCTAGAACAGTTTCAACAATTTGTTTCAAGATTTATTTTTGATTTTTATTATAATATTTGAATAAAATATACGAAAGTGATGAGTAAACATTTCATAAATTAAGGACTAATACGTGCTATTTCTGTTTTCCTAAATGATTTATTTCTGATTTTATAGTTTCAGATATTTTTAATTTAAAACAATGGTTAACTTTGTAATAATTAATATAATATCTTATTTGCTGTAGTTTCAAATCCATATTCAAGTTCGCGATATACATTTAGTCATTAAAATAGTTATTTCATCCAATCCAATTCAATTGTAGGCAGCAACTAAATTGACAAAATCTGATGGTTTTATCAATGATGCGAGTTTTTGAGTATTTCTTTGAGAGGGCACAACAAAAATAAAATTAAACTGAGCAAAGTGTATGGCCCAAAGTAATACATTGACGCAAAATAATTCTGGTTCACATTAATTTTTAAAATATTGTTGATTCAAAAGGTTCGACCCTTTCTTTTATTACTTGGTTGCATTCATTTTCAATACTTTGTTCGATATTTTCCATTCCAGCTTTAAAATCGTATTTATTGATTGAGATAAAATAAATAACTTCTTTATTCATTGTCATCAACTTAACATTCTATTTAAAGAGGTACAAAAGTAATATACAATTTTTGGTTGCGATATTATAGTACTATTCTATTTTAATATTTATCTGAGATTGTGTTTCAGTCACTAATAGTAATTTAATGATATAGAACATAAAATCTATTTATAATAATAAGAATTAAATCCAGAATTTCATTTCAAAGAAAACTAAATTAACATCAACGTTTATATTAAAGGAAAGTTCCAGATGATATTTTGTTTCTTTTAAAGCAATTATTTTGTAATAAAAAATGAAATTAAATGTGTCTTTTTTTTCTTTTATATTTATGTAGAACATAATCTTCTGAGCAAAATACTACTCATTTTTAATCTTCAAACAACTTTTATTCTGCTTGCTAAGATTATCTTTCAAATTTTTAGTTCCATTTATAAAAATGACAACTAAGTCAATAAAAGTTCGCTAATAACTCGCTGATAATAATAAGTAAGTTACTATATGTATGGCAATATCAAACTTTGGTTGTAACGGTGACCAAAAAAGCGCAAAGAGAAACTTCGCAAAATTGGCGATTTTAATGTTAAAATCATATAGCATGTTATTCGCACATTCAATGCAATTCGTATAGCTCAATTATCCATAATAAATAATAATACACTTGAGTACATTTTTATAATTTGGCGAAATTATTTGGCGCTTTTTGATTGCCGTTACAACCAATTTTTATCCCAAGTTATTAACGTTTATTTATATTAGAGCAACTAAACAAAGTTAACAAAAAAATCCAAACATTTATACAATTTTATTTTCTATTTTTTAAATTTAATATTTGTATTCAAACAATATTAATATGTAGACACAAATGATATCTCTTCCGAATAGCACTAAAGCAAAACCAATAAGTTTCAATGTGTTTAATATATTATAGCTTCTATTCATTTAAAGAACAAAACAGTTTAACAGTTAAAGAGCTAAAAAAGCTATAACTGAACTGTCGATCCCAAGAGTGCTATTCGCCTTTATAAATTTAGAGCAAAATGCATAAAATACATCGAGAAGTATTACAGTGCTCTAAATCACGTCCGATTCCCTAATTTATCATAACCTCATAACCAGAATTACCTTTTTTTATTTAAAAAAAAGATTCCATATCATGATAAGCACGTCGCTTCAATTCCCACAATGAATGAAATTCGACAATTTCACGCAAATATGTCAAATATATATAAAATAAAATTTAGGCACAGTTTCACCGCTTCAAATCAGTGTTCCTGAATCACCATTTTATCAAATGCTCATCACAGATACGAGGCAAAGGTGATTATTTAAAATGAAAGAGACCGTGTAACTCACAACAAGCACGTCCCCTCGCCTCCAGTGATGAATGGTATAAACCTTTTATGTATTTGACATTAAACGACGACTCTCTGAGCACAATCGTACCATTATTCACCATAATTGCCGCCCAAATGAGGCAGTGCTATGATCGATAGAGCGCGGCATATCAGGAAACAAAATGTCAGTAAAATTATCACTTACTGTCCGCCCAAAGGGTGATAGTTTTTTTCAGATGTTAGAAGGTGCCCACGCTTCAACACCCTTGCGAATATCCCTCTTGCAACCGAGCCAAGTGGATATACCGCTACATTAACAATCATCCAAGCAGTACAACAAATGTCCAGAAAAATATTCAGATTAAGGAGTGTTTCCTTATAGCTAAAAACAAGTGGTTTTCTTTATTATGTTCAAAGTCATTCGTTTTATTTGGGTATGGTTAGTCACTTGAAATCCAGAAATAAAAAATATCTCTAGAAATATTAATAAAAACAATATGACAAAAGTACAAAAATCGATTAAAAGGGAGACAAAGATTGTAAATCAAACATTATCTAAATAGCAAAGATGGTGATAGATATCTAGTGATTAATAACATTTCCTTGTTTTATTAATCAGCAAATCAATTATTGCCAATGATATTTGAATTTAATTTTAAGCAGAAAGCTAGGCATGATAGCAAGATTACTGAATTTTGTTGTGCGTGCTTCCATACAGCTTAGAGCTATAAATAAGGCTAATAAGAATTAAAATTTTGCATTTAAAATTAAAATTTCTCAACCGAAACTTTGATTATAGTGTTAAAACTAATTTCAAACATAATAAATAATATTCAACTGCGACAAAAATTCTATTCAAATATAATATAAATAAAATTTAATCAAGTATAATAAAATTTACATTCTAAGAAAAATTAAACTTATTCAAATCTAACAAATATTGAAATCTATTTAAATGTAAAAAAAATCCTTTTTCTTTATTTAGAATAACAATAATTCATTTCTATTCATGTATAATAAAAATTAAATTTCGTTCAAACAAAAAAATAAAAGTATGTTTATGTACAACAATTTTGACAAATGAAGATCTAATTCAGAACTATTTTATTGGACACAATAATTTAGCATGTAATTTTTCCGATACAGTCAACATGTGCTGCCACTAATGGCGCAAAAATTTTGCAAAATTTATTTGGAATTGTAAATAATTTATTCGTTTATTTTCAATTCTAACAGAAGATAATTGAAACAGACAGTACTAATAGTTTTGCTTTAAATACTGTGTAAAAAAGGATACGACGACAATATTGAGTGTATAAATTCCTTTTTTTAAAATGTTAATCGTGAAGGGTCAGACTTCATATTTACATGTATATGTCATTCATCAAATCAAATATGTCTTGTGAATCCGGTAAAACATATATTACACAATATTAAGTATCATTTAATACTCAACAATTTAATAAAATACTGTTTAATGTAATACAGCATTTCACAATATATGTGTGCTGCTACGGAATTTTACTCAACCGCACGAAAAGTTAAATAAATAAACATAAGTTTTAAAACTCAATTATTTAGCTAATATTTCCAGTAACAAATAGGCTCAATGAATGCAAATCTTAAGTAACTTTTTTTAGGGTTACCAGATGTAAGAAAAAACAATGAAGATTAACATTCCCTACTTTTAAAACTTAAACTGACCCTTGCATTCTGAGAAAAAATAAAATGAGTAATATTTTATAATCATTAATTGTAAAATGCATGAAATATATGTGAGAATAATAGAATCAGCATGTAATGGAAACTTAAAAGTTTATCTTGATCCATATTCTCAAAAAGAAAGATTCCACCCTATCCTCAGAAAATCCTGATACATAATCATTTCCTAATCAACCCCAATATATCATAAAATCTATCAAACTTGAGAAATTCTCCGAAAGGGCGTGTCTTGATGAATTGCGTCACTTACTTCATGACGTCGTATCGAAACAAGAAACCATCAAGGACCAATCAAACTATGCTGAGAACCTGCATGCCCCTATCCCCTTCAGAAAACCCAGAATTTTTCCAAGAGATCAGCAGTATTAATTTCAAGTAGCCTTGAGGCTGTTGAGATGAAGTAGCATATTCCGTGACTTGATTTCTGTCTTTCGTAATTGAGCTTCTCTGATTGGCGCTGCTGTTTTCGTGGGAGATTCTAATCTTAAACGATTCATTAAAAGCACTAGTTTATGTTTAATGTATTTTCTGAACGTTGCCGATGCTTTTACGTCCACCAGCAGAAACAAAAGATATGAAACTACTTGATATTCATAGCATTATGTGAATGGCTGATTGGGCGTTATCTTTTCTACTTTATAAGGTTGATACTAACAGTGATTAACACTGTCCATTTAAATATTTGAAGACTTCGAGATATCTCGTGAAAGCGGTTTAACTTTAAGACTTCAGTAGCTTGCTTGATAAATTTAAATTTAAATTGAGGTGAAAATTTACATATCCAATAAATTTTGTGAATCTTCAATTCAGTTCTGCACTTTTGATTATCTTAAATTATGATCAGCAATTAAAGCATAACTAATTATTAATTTTTAAAAAAAAACATTTTGAGAAAGTTTATTTAGATTCGATTTGAAATGTCAGATTAATGTTCCTATTTGAAGTTATATCAAAATTGTTTTGAAGGGATTATATAATTAAAATCAGTTGATCAGCTATCATCCCTTTTTCTAACATTCTGCTTCATAGTAATGGCAAAATATTTCACAGGTAACTAAAAAGGCTGCACAAATCGTGTGAGTGTGAAATATTTTATAAAATAACAATCATTGAGTTTTTTTAACAATGTTTAGTCGTCATCATGTAATGAAATAATCCAATTTTTATCTACCATCAAGATTTTTTTTAAAGTTATGACGAGAGAGATTCAGAATAAGAAGCCAAAAGGCAAGAAGGCGAAAACATGAGAAAGTATTCTGAATTTATCAAGTCTCATCAAGACTTTCACTGTGGTAATAAATCAAATTTCCATCTAAGGAAATTCTGATCTTCAGATCGAAATTCTGCACAGAACTCGACATTGTTCAAAACATTTGCTTAGAATAAACAGCGATGCACTGGACGAATTGCGATTTTTCAAATTTTTTTGAACAGCAATCATTTTGAAAAAAATTAAACATTGGTTAGTAAAGACTAAATTTTAAATAGGGAGATATTTTTTTATTTTTCCACAAGGATGCCGAATTTGGCAAATTCAAAATTAAATTAAAGACAAAAAGATTCACGAAGAATATCAACTTTTCTTTTCTGCTTTCTTTATATATTTCCCCACTGATTTGTTGATAAATTCATTCAGTTCAAAAATGGAAACTTTCCAACGCATTTATAGTTAGATTTTATTTATTTTTTTCAACAACATCACTTTTGCACAAAGTGCAAAATAATGAAACTGTGTTTTTGATTTAAGTTTTTAAAATAACTTCTTGAGAAAAAAATGAAATGTTAAAGAAGAAGAATAAAAAATCTCTTCCCTTTTACAATATTTTATAGCCTTAACAGAGTGAATATCAATTCCAATGCCAATGTTGGCACATATTCTGAAAGATTTGTTGGCCTTTTTAAAAATGAAAAAAAATGCCAAATACAATTCGATTTTCTCCATTGCTTCGGCTGATAAGGGTTCGGATAATCTATCTTTCATAATATTTTAAAATAAGGGAATTACAAACACGAGAAAGATTTTTGTTTCCCTTCTATTATTTACAACGAGCTATTATTAAATAAAAATAATCAAAGTTAAAATGTTAATAACAATTATAAATATGAATATTGTAAACTATTAAAGATAAAGCTATTTTAAAAAATTAACCCAGTCCATTACTTTAAAATTGGCGCAATATATTCATGAAGATTCAATGTCCCTTTTAAATCTAAACTCTTTATTTCTAATAGAGAACTATGGTTATTTAAAATATTATTTATGATTCTGATTTCAGTAAAAATAAATTTTTCAAAAATTTTATTTCTAAACTTTTTCCCGTGGTTATGTTTAGTGAAAAAAAAAATGTTTGTCCTCATTACTTTTGTCCTGATAATAACTGCTCCATAAGATGATCTCTTAAAACATATAGAAGAAAATAAAAAAAATTAAATTAAACATATGCATAAGGATAATTTGATTCAATCAAGCAATAAAGGAAATTTATCTTTCAAGCCCATGCAATATATTGATGAAATTTAAACAAAATTTCATCAGCGTATTGAATGGGTTATAGAATTATGTTTGATATTTACAAGAAAATTTGCTATAATTATTTGTATAAAAATAAACTATTATAAGACGTTTCTATAGATTTATTTTTAAAAAAGGCAATTTTTTAGATGAGAAGGGGTATTAAAAATTATGTTAAAAATTTGCTGCTAGATTAATTTAACGTGGAAAGGAATGGAATAGTTATTTATCCATATTTTATATTGCAAACTTTTCAAAAACTAAATCCCTCATTTTTCTTATACACACTTTTAATAACCATATATGCCATTAAGTTATGAATTTCCAACCTATTTCAGTATTTTAAGCATGTTTTGTAATTTTTATAACACTAAACTACATGCGTCGAGTTTATTTATAGTTATAAGCAATTTTAGAAAAGTTTATATTTAAAAATAGATAAGTAATTTTAGAGTTGTTTTTATTTACTCTTAAAAAGGATTTCAAATAAAGCTAAACATGTGGTATTGGAAAAGTTCAATTTCAAAACACAAAACAACATTAAAGACACTAAAGAATTACTCTGCATCTTGAGTTTTTGGTTTAAGTATTTTCATGAGCTTAAACAAAAAAATATCTGTTATTCAAGTTTTTAATTTTTAAAGCATAGATATTTAAATTTACATCATTACAAGTGCTGGATAAAAAGAATTGGAAATATGATTTTAACAAATTATCTTGAAATTATATTTCAATTAAAATCCAACAAATCAACGAATGATTTTAATGAATTCATTCTTTAGCAAGCTTTATTATTTACATAAAAATGCATACTAAAACAAACTATTTTATTCATTAATTACTATTTAATTATTGTAACTATTTTATTATTCATATTTCAATTTCATTGATTTCTCAAAGTAAACAAAAAATAATATCGATATAATATTTATAAACATATCAGAAGGAAGGACAATATAAAATCAATATAAAGGATTTAAAAAAATGATTTTAATCAATATGATCGATTTAAAAAATAATAGCAATAATTGCAATAAATAGAAAAAAGAAAGTGTTTCAACTATTTTAAAATGAAAGAACATTTACTCGTAGGTTAGCATTGCTTTGGAGCAACTTTAGTATATCTCCTAATTTTAAACCTCGGTTAGATAACTAGGATGGCACCTGATTCAGCAAACTTTTGAGCCTCGTCAGTATTACATGTTTGACTTTATGATATCAATATATAGCAGAGTCACATATGTTATAAATTTAGATGGAATCTGATTTTGAACTAGTCCTATAACTGATAGCTGAGGCATTACCACGTGAGTACCATGGCATCAATATCACGTTTGAAAAAGGTTTTCAAATAACACTGCGTTTTCACACCAGAGAATACTTTATAACCTAAAGAAGAAATAGTTTAGTTGTAGCCTTAAGCCCTTTCATTTTGTAGATGCCACCTTATCATAACCCTTTGAGCCAGGTTCGCTGGAACCGAAGAAAAGCCCAAGGAAACACTTGCTAGTGTCTAGAAAAGAATATGCCATGAACTAAGTGCTCCCTTAACACCGCCTTATAAAAACATCACGGAACATCAACCACGGGCGGGAGCAGATAACAGAAAACAGCTTGACACGCTAAAGTGGACCTTAGAGAAATCGGTACGAGTTTCGCAGCCGCAAGACACTATAAAAACGTGAAGATTTCATTTTTCATTGCTTTAAATATGGATGGACAGCTATCAAGTATAAAGAGCGTTTGAACCTTAGTGATTCCCTTGTGATAACTTGTCAACGTCGTTGAACCCAAAAGCGAAAAACTGTTTTTTGGAAATAAAAACTTCCTGCGTTTAACGGAACGATGGTTTAGTGCTATCTGTGTCAGAAGATTTTGCCATCCTTTAAGCATTTATTGATCGTATAATTACGCTGAGTTTGGACTGATGTTAGTCCTTAATCCTTGTTTATTTTGTTTCTCAAATATTCTTAAAATGGCGGTGAAGAATTATTAATTTTAGGAATTTTAACATGCTACAGTATCAAAATTTTTACATAAAAATGTTTTTCTTTAGATTTTTGTCTTATTATTTCGAAATAAATTTTAATACTAAGCAGTTGATAAGAACTAGAAAAAAAATTCTAATTTTCAGATAAATGTTTAAGATATAATTTACCATATCAAAAAAATTTTGAGACCGAAACCTTTTGCAATCCTGGCATGTGGTAAACCAAAAATATGTGATATTTTATTTTCTGAATAATAGACACTCTTTAAAAATATTCTTTCGAAGGATTTTGATTTCCAAGTTGAAGCAGTCTTTCAACTTGAGTAGTTTGAGACAATAGATATGACAAGCTAAACTAAATTAAGAGAAAAAATACCGTGGGAAAAAATCCACAAATATTGCTAATATCTTTCCATGCAATGGAAGTTTTTGGCTTTATTTTGAGGCAATATGAAAATATTAATAGACACGCTAAATAGTATATATTCTGTGAAACTTTTACTGTACTTAAAACTAGTGATACGCCAGAAGTTCTATTTCTGAAGCAACTAAGATTTTCTTTCAATACTCTT
This sequence comes from Argiope trifasciata, assembly GCA_026543055.1. Classification (NCBI taxonomy): domain Eukaryota; kingdom Metazoa; phylum Arthropoda; class Arachnida; order Araneae; family Araneidae; genus Argiope; species Argiope trifasciata. The sequence goes on from JAPMOQ010034295.1 coordinate 427,336, forward strand.
TCGAGCAATCAAAGTATTTAAAAGTATTTAACTCTGAGCTAATAATGACAAAAAATATGCACTGGAAAATAATTACAATACGCTACAAATTAGAGAAATTCCGGATATTTCCTATGAAATGAAAGCTATATAATATTCTTTCGGGTAAATTGAACAACTCTAAGCAAATAGACTAGATAAAAGAAGCTAAATCTACTCATCAGCTGAAATACTAATAATTGTAATTTGCACAACACGATTTCAGAGTTAAAAATACGTTAAACTTTTTAAACTATTTTAAAAAAGAAAAAATAGAGAAAAGCATATCAATGTGAAGAAAAGAATTATGACAAAATCAAAGTAGTAACCACATACAAGTCTAAACTGGCAATTAGAATAAATAACCAAGCTATCTTTAAAAATCCAGTATTAGAAGAAGACTATAATTTTTTTCTTCACTGTGTCAAGAACAAAAGCAATTACAGTACTGCATATATATAAATCCCTAATGAGCAATAGTCAAAAATATGTCTAAATTTATGTGGAGTACAAAATTCACAATGAATTATTGTAGTAAATAGGTTTATTTTGAAAATATTTTAAAACAAAAAATAACTAAGGAAATGCTAATGGTGTTGTTTCTTTTTTTTTTCTTTCTTTTTTTTTATAGTATATCTTCTTTGCTACAATCTTTATCTGAGTGATATCCTATCCTAAATAATTAATTTCAAAGTTGATTTTAACAATTATAGCTACAACATGAGCATATTTCCCTTTCACAACTAAAAATAATTGCGCAGACCGACAAATACTTTTAAACAAGGAAAAATTTTCAAGTGCGACTTTTCATGTGTTTTGAGTCTAGGCAAGAAAATTAAGACCTTTAATGACTTAAAAATAATAATGTTCTCACAAGTAAACTTGAAATTTGCGATCGTAGATTTCATTTTTACTTTTTTTTTTTAATATTTAATATGATAATACACTGACCTCCACTTAGTTCTTCGATTCTGAAACCACGTCTTGACTTGAGCATCAGTCATTTTGAGTGTCTTCGCCAACGAAGCCCTCTCAGCTGAAGCCAGATACTTCTGTTTGTGGAACCGTTTTTCAAGCTCACAGATCTGCATGCGGGTGAAGCTGGTCCTAGGTTTCTTTCTCTTCGGGGGCGTCCTGTTCTGATATGGATGCCCGATCCGTCTCGGAGGAACAGGGGGTAGGCCTGCGGCCAGAGGAAAAGGCACTGTAAAGGAAGAGCATTATGTTTTTTATGATGGAAATAAATATTTAATGTTTTTTGTGATAGATGAGGCTTATGTTTGTTTATTATTAGCCGTCTTTGGTGTGTGGCAGGTCCACCTGAAATTTTGGCTGCCTACTTTCAATTAAATTTCTTATACATAATGCTCATTATATATTAATTTATTAATATAATATTCATAATTATCCCATTAAAAGGCTGTAAGAATCAAATTTAAGCAGAAATTAAATTTGTGTTGATTTGATATATAAATACCTGTTTTGTTTCTCATGTATATAAATCATCTTAAAAGTGTTAAAGCTCCATGACATTATAACTAGTAAAAAAGCAATTGTCCCGTTCGGCAATCTTCCAATTTTTCTGAAGTTCACTCTTTCTGTCTTGTAAACTAGTCAGGAATTAAACAAAAACCCTCTGCCTTTCTACCTTCCAACTACGGTAGAAAATCGCTAGATTAAAAATTTGGTGAATCTATGAAAACATTCTTAATTTTTTAGCAGTAATGTAATCTTATGTTGAAAATCAGAAGGAAAAAATTAAATGGCAAAATTAAAAAATAATTTGCATGACAATTAAGTTGATATAATTAAAAAGCTAATTTTTAAATTGTATGATGATATCCAAATAATTTTTTCTCAGCAACACTTTTAGAAGTTACCGCGAAAATATTCCAAAATCCGTCTGAAGTATTCCTATATGTATAAGAAGTTTGGCAGCTTTAGGTTAAAAGATCTGGACTATAGAGCACCAACACAATATATACGCTCCTGCAATATACGCTCCTTATTTCTTTGAATGCATGACATTGTGAAAGCACTGTTTTGAATTATTATAAAAAAAATTAACTTTCAATTACTTAGCTAGCGTTCTCATTGTGAAAACTTTTTCACATTTTTAAATAATGAAATTAGTATTATAAGAGTTTAAATCACTGCAATGGAATAAATATTGTGTAAAAAAAGATTTGAAACAATGTAAACGTTAAGAATAAGAATTATGAAAAGCTGTACAATAAAATTGAAACATTGTCTTTTCTAGGTGAGAAATTTAGTATAATTTTTATTCAAGAAATAAATTCAAATGAATTTTATGTTCTGAATCCTTCAAATTGATTTTTATCATTGATATGCAATACTGATATAATGGTAGCAATGTTAGTAGATTACAGAATTTCTTTTAAAATGAATTTAGACAATACCATTAATAAAAGAGGATAGTAAATATTTTAAATCCCATGTTTATTTTCTGATCTTTTGAGAAAATCAAAAATGAAATATATAAACTATTGAATCCAAAATTAATCGATGAAAATAATCCTTTTTACATACGCAAGAAATACTTAAAAGTCAACATGGGCGAAATAATCAGATCTTAGTACCAAATTTGGATTTTAAACAATTTTAGAAACATATTTATTTTTATTAAGAAACATAAATTTCACTTTATTTTTTCAGATAATTTCTTTGTTCGCTTAAACATGAAGTTTATAAAAATATCCCTTGCGTCTGGTTTTTTTAACACGAAAAATTAAATTAATATTCTGTATTTAGACAGATCAACGATACAGGTTTCCTATATACTTGAATTAGTACATTTATAATTTTAAAAATCCACATTTTAATGTAAACTATAAAAGAAAGAAAACGAATTGCAGCTAATTATATCATTCAAGTTCCAAAATTTCAAAATATTTTTGCCCACAGAAGGACATGATTTTTTAATATCAATACCAAGTAAAAATTACTGCTAAAATGAAATTTTTCAAGATTATAGCATTATTATTAGATTTATAATGTCCTTTTTAATATGAAAACTTTTTGAATTAAAGTAGATTAAATATTGATATTTAAAAGGAAATAATTTTAGTAAAATAAAGGCTTCTGTTGCCGCTATTTCTGCTTCTAGTTTCAAACACTCTATCACAGTTACTGATTAGATTTATCGAAACAATATAGTTTTACATTTATAGTTTCCTGTTTCTTAGGTAGAATAAGTTGGCCAGTAAAATTTAAAAATTGCATATCTACACAATCTATTTTGATTAGTAAGGAAATATGACGTGACAAACGATATCCAATCTTGTTTCTATTCATTGCTTCATAGATGTGATTGATATAATAATTATTTAAGTAGGGAAAATAGAACAAATCTTCTCATTTTTTTTCTCATTTCAACCCATTATTTCTTCGCAACACTTTATTAGCTATCTCTCAGCAAATGCACTCTTTTTTCTGAATTCGAATGTCAACCACCAAATCATCAGAGCCATGTTGAGTTTAGTATTGTGATTCTTGTTTGTAGCTCTTAATTTCTTAAATAAAATATTTGTTCATATGAGTATAAACTTCAATGTACAGCTCATTTTGTACTATATAGCATAATTACTAGAAATATATAAAGGTATTGCCTAATTCGACCGACAAATTCAGAGGGGAGATGGTAGGATATAAGAGGATAAAGAAACAACATACAACATGGTGATTATACGTAATCTTTTACAGTTTACAACAGTCGGAGAACTGTTGGAAACTGTATATATATTTTGTAACAATAAGTTTCAAAACACGATAATAGTCATTTTCTTACCAATAACACAATAATAGCCCTTTTCTTCGAGCGTTTTTTAGCAAGGGAGTAAGTATACCAGTCCCAGTTTTGGTATTATATTAAATAAACTAATGACATAAATTTAGTAGATTAACTATTTATTAAAGCCCTAAGGTACGATTTACGCTACGTAAATTCTAGTAAAATGGTCCAAAAGAAAGAAAAACGAATTCCTAAATGAATACCTGCAGAACGAAACAGCACTGAATTTGAAAATTCCTGAAGACGCATTGCAAAAAAAAAAAAATAATAATAATAAAGATAGAGGGAAAACATGTCCTCTATGCACGCAATTTGACAATTCCGTTCCATCAGGTATTCAGGTGACGCCAAAGTCATTCATCTCAATCACTTTCAGATGCATAGATTCATACCTTTTAAAGGCATACAATGTATCACTTGTTGGGAATTCTTTTTTATTCCTTTTTTAGATTCAAGTTAAAAAGGTTATCGGTTATAAAAACATCCATTTAACATCCATTTCTAAAACGTTTTACAGATATCTAGACTAAATGTGTCATTAAAATTCTGAAATTGAAATCTGGAAATTGCCTTATATAATAATATTAGGTCATTTTCGAAAGCCTTCAATATCTATTTCATGGGTATTTAGAATTCTCCGAAGATTTTCATTATTTCACTCATCTTTGGTATGATGTCAATGTCCGTTTACATCATACATGTCAAATACATAAAGTCAATTAATTTTGGAAGTCATAGTGCATTTTTCAAGAAGAAAAAGATCAGATCACAACACAAGATGAAATAGTTTTAGATGTTTGATGGAATCTAAAAACATTATTATAAACAAGCGATTGGGAAGCTGCAGAATTCACTCATTTAATTTTTTCCATTTCAGATTTATGACAGAAAAACCATTTGCATCCGCATTCTTAGTCATGATACGGGATAAATTTTATTTCAAAAATATTATCCTCCCCAAAAAATTAACAAATTAAACCGTTTCTAGCCATAACTGAATGTCAGCAGTACTAAAACAAATGATAACAGAATGAGTATTTTCGATATTTATAATATTTAATAATTTAGGAATACATTAGCTTCACTCGTTTTTCTGTCTTTTCACTATAAATATTTTTTATTAATTTAAAGTAATCTTTCATTGTTAAAAAATTGATTTTTCAATTTAATAAATGATTTATTTCATTTGAAATAGATCATTTATGACATTGTTCTTTAAAATTTACATATAAAACATCAATTCTTGAAAGCTAAAATATATATTTGAAAAAGTATAATTTTAAACATTTTATATCTAGTGAAAAAGAAAAAGCAACAAGTTAGTAACAATAATAATATGTTTAATGCTGAAATGTTTATGTTAACTTTAACTGCAGCTTCCCTTTTTTATTTTTAAAAATTTTATTGAATTCATCTGTTCTTAATTTTATCGAAGCTCAATTTCTTCTTCTTGGCTGAGAATCATTGATTTAATTTCTATTTTCCTGGACTTTTATCGATCTAAATAACTGTTAACCTAACTGAGATCAGAAAATCAATCCATGTTCTCTTTATGAAAACGAGAAATTTTGAATAGCATCTTAAAGCTAGCGGTGGAGCTAATTTTTAAAATGTGGAAACTTCTATTAAGTTAATTGGAGATAATCTTTTATAATCCAAAAGTTAATTGTATCTGGAGGTGGAATTTTCAAACACTTGATCAGTGATGTAAATAAATAACAAGCATTCTTCAGAAAACGAATTATTATAAAAGTATTGTAAATTTCACATTTTTGAACAGCAAAACTATTTTAAGGCCTACCTTAAAGAATCATTGAATACTAAACAAATAAATTAATAATATTTATGTACCTCTGTCGAAAGCTAATGAATATTTCCTAAAATTCATATTATAAATTTGATTTTTAATAAAAAAATTATTAAAATTTGAACAAGTAGTATTTCATATGGTCTTTTATCATTCGAAGTAAATAATTTTGAAAAATTCGGTCGAAAGAAAAAAAAAACTGTGATACAAAATATAGCCTCTATTAATAGAGTTTATGATTATTCGAGATGATTACGATCCCAATAATCGCGAATAATCAAGGCCCTCCTATATTTCTACAGATACATACACATATATCCAACCATTTTTCAATTTTAGATATTAGTTTTTTATTCCTTTTTATTAAAGCATAGCAGAATAATAATATCATCAGATTAACTAAATAATTATAACTGCTCATTTTTAATTATCTTTAACCGCAAAAGTTTAATGATTCAAGCATTTATCACCATGTTTTTCCATTAACCGAGTGATACTCCTATCTTTAGATACATGCTGCACCCTAACACGCATTATCATTTGATCCCAATTAACAGCCGTAACAGATGGCTGATTGAAAATCATATACTGTGTCATCGAAAGTCAGTCTTGTTACACACAAATCCATACGCATTATCTTTTTACGCGCTTTCTTATTTTCCCTTTCAGGTATTATCTAATAAGGCTTGAAACAGAGATGGGGACGGTGCTTAACCGAGCGGGGAAAGTCACGCATGCTCAGCACGTCACGGAGTGGCGATATCATAGTCCAATAATGTTCATGAAATCATTCGAAAGCTGCATGCAGTACTTTTTGTTTTCACTTATTAAGTTATTTGAATACATATTGTGCAGTTAAACGTGAATCGTGTGTTCTCAAGCATCAAATTTAAAAACACCGGATATTATTATATAAAAAGATATGCATGGCAATCATTTTAGTTTTTTAATTAAAAACAAGAGGACGAATTCAAAAATCAAAGATGATTTCTAAGGTAAAAAAAATATTTAATATGTTTAGAGAAAAGAAAAGCATTGAAAAAGTATTCCCAATTCCATTAAAGTTCAATATGTAAATTGAATATGAATTAAAATGTAAATTGTTTTTATATACATTTGAATTTCTTTTAAGCCATGAATTGTATTATTCTGTTTGTTATTTCTAAATATTCACTTGAATGATTCTCTAAATGATTCTAAATGATTCTCTCTTGAATGATTCTTTTTATTCAAAAGTGCTAAAAAAAAGTCAACACCTTTACTTCTTTCTGAAATTAACGAATTATAGTATATGATTTTTGTATTCTACTGTGCAATCAGAATGCCAAGTAAATTAAATAAATTAAATTCCAAATGAAATAAAAATGTATGTTTCGCTTGTAGTTCAAACTCTTCAAAAAATTTCTGTAATTTGCAACAATTCATGTCAGCTGTAAGTAGCAATACTACTGTTTTTCGAACCAAGCACTAATCGCCAAATGCGATGTAATTAATTTTTTTTCGGGGGGGGGACTGTGCATATCAACATCTACTTAAATATGTTTTGTCTACAGTTTTAATTATATAGACATTCTGTTTTCTGTTATTTGTAACTATTCATAACAACTTGATGCAGTGTAAATACTGTATTTTGGATCAAAAACAGTAATTGTAACAAGTGATGAAAATTTCCTGGTCACCGATTTAAATCAGCTTTGAAAGTTGGTGGATTCAAAACTAAATAAAAGGTGACAAAATGTTGTTTTAAAATGTTTTTGGTTTTAGACCAATAGTATTTGATGCTTTAAAATGAGCCTTATGTTACAACTTTGATGAATGGAAACTTGTTTTATTTGTAAACATGTGAAAAAATCAAGACTAAGATCGCCATATTGAACTGCTTGCCTACATTAACTCTGTTCAAATTCAACATATTAAATATTTATTTTTTAAATCGCTTATAACAGAAATTTGTCATCATTTATAGATAAAATAATGAAATTCTTTTTAAATAAAAAAAATTTACATCATCATTACACACATCGTGAGAGAAAAATATGATTTTTCTAAATTTTGGAAAGTGAAACAGTTTTTGATACAGAAACACAGTAATGGGAATATTTTAGTTATCTTTAAAAATTAAAAAAAAATTAAAAACAGGAAGAGGGGTCTTGTCTCGTTTATTTTGCAACTGAGAACATATTTCTCCCATCCTCTACCCGCATAAAATTATGGATATGGAGTAAGGTTAAGGCCTTGCATAATATTAGCTAACAGTGTTAAAAATATATAAATCTTTACCATGAATCTAACATTTTTATTGAATTAATCATGCTAGAATATATTTATAACATCTTTCTTTGTAGTCGAATGAAACAATAATTTCACATAGCACCACAGTTGTAGTAGTCACAAGACGACAAAACGAATTTCAGAGATTTAAGTTATTTCGTTTATGAAATATTGCGTTTAAATGCATATAAAGATACACACCAAAAGACAATAAACTTTTTGAAGAATTTCGTTTAAAATTTGTTAAAAACTATATTCTAGATGCTATATTTAATATAAAAATCTATAATTTTATGTATAAAATTTTATTTACATAGGTCTTTACGTTTTGAAGTTATCGAGATAATTTGTAATCGAACAGTCATTCAGCCAAATTTCCCGTGAATGGAATTTATTCCAAATTTAATAAAAAATCTAAAAATTTAGTAACTTTTCAAAATGTAATTGAGTTGTGGTGATAGATGGACAAATGCAAAACATGTTTTTTTTTCGAACTTGGAAATGTTTGAAACAGGCAAATCCGTTAAAAGAAAATTCTAAAAACTTCTAAATTTTCTTTGACTGTTTTCCACTGTTAAATAAAACAATTTATAGAATTTTTTAAACATATCCCTCCCCATTTTATTTTAATGCATATATACATATATATAAATGTGTGTGTGTGTGTGTGTGTGTGTGTGTG
>JAPMOQ010034295.1:436024-482066 GCA_026543055.1 Argiope trifasciata
GTGTGTGTGTGTGTGTGTGTGTGTGTGTGTGTGTGTGTGTGTGTGTGTGTGTGTGTGTGTGTGTGTGTGTGTGTGTGTGTGTGTGTGTGTGTGTGTGTGTGTGTGTGTGTGTGTGTGTGTGTGTGTGTGTGTGTGTGTGTGTGTGTGTGTGTGTCGAAAGAAAGGGTAAGAATACCCACATAGTTTGTTGCATGGAGTATTACATATATTTATAAATATCACAAAGTAATCTGTTTAATGAAAAGCAGTTGGAACTCTTTAATTATATTCTGGAAAAAATGTAACTCTCAAACACTATAGAAATTCAACGATTCTCAATCTCTTATGCCTTCATTGTCAATTCAACATTATAAGCAATCTTGCAATGCTGCTTATAGCTGTAAATAAAGATTAATTGCTAAATGATTTAAAAAGAACTAAAAATTTGCATTGAAAAATTCAATTGATAAAATGTTTTAACAACTGAATTTTCAAAAAAAAAATTTGGTTTTTTAAGATTTAAAACTTGACATTCTTGCTAGTTTTGTCTAAATTTATTCTTAGTGTTTTAAATAGTAAGAGAATAAATGAAATTGTGCCTCAAATCTTTTTGATGTTTTAAATTCTTATAATTTCTTTCAATTAAAGGCTTTTGGTTTTTCCCTCAACATCCTTAGAAGAAGAAGAAAATTAAACGATTCAACTTATTCAAATATTATAAAATTCGAGAACTTTTCAATTATATTTAGTTTAGGAATTTCAGTAACAAGAGACTCTAAGGACTGAATTCTTTGAAAAATGGTTCATTCAAATCTAAAACATAACAATATTCTTATTTTATATAAATTTTATTACTTGTATTTTCGATGTAGTATTGTATTGCTCTCTGAAAAAAAATACAATTTTGCTTCAGGTCTTTTTGATAACGTAATTTCTTTTAACTACAGAAATATTTAAGTTCTTTTTTTTTCTCTCGTTTAAAATGAAGTAGCTTAAATGGAAGGGGAATAATAATAAAAATAAATATAAGTAATTTTTTCAACTTATAAAAACACTATTAAATTCAAGACTTCAATTATTTTTTGCAAGGAAATTCCAAATAATATGAACTGTAATAATTGAATTCTTTAACAAAACCTTTGACTCACTAGAATCTAAAATACAGTATTCTTGTATTTTAGTTCTATTTAAATTTTATTGCTTGTCTTTTAGAAATCTTTTTTCATTTTAGTATTTAAGCATGACAAAAAATTTGGTCCAGATTTTTTTGATATAATTTTTTTAAATTTCAACAATTGAAGGGAATAATAGATAAATTTTTGAATGTCTTCTATTTTTAATGAATTTTCCTCCACTTTCTCTCGTTTGAATTAAAGTAACTTCCATGAAGAAAAAAAAACAAGTGAAAGTAAATGTTTCAACTTATTTAAACTATAAATTCAAGGATCTTTCAACTATTTTTGTTTACAGATTTCAATAATAATGTACTTTAATAATTGAAATCTCAAAAAAAAATTGGTTCTTACAATGTAAAATATTGCATTCTTATAAGTTTTATCTAAATTTTATTACTTGCATGTTAGAAATATTATTGATTTGTAGTATTTTAACATGAAAAAAAATTATTCTTATCTTTTTGATATCATAAATTCTTATAATATCTTTTAACTACAGAAACCTGCAGTTTTTTTTCCCATGTAACTTCCATGGAAGAAAAAAATATAAAATAAATAAAAATAAAAAGTAAAAGTTTCAATACATTCAAACATTTTAACATCCAAAAAAAAATTTTGTTACAAAAAATTCTAAAATGCTTCAAAATAAAATATTCATTCAGATTCAGAAATCGTCCAACCGTAAGCAATGGTTGCAAAGAAAAAACAAGAAATTTAATGAAATACTTTTTACAAGAAAGAATCAGTATCAAACAGTGAAACTGATGGAATTTTCCGATTTTAGAAAAACGATTAAAAGTCCATCGAAGCAAATGTTAATCGATTGAGCGTGAAATTACTTCGATTACAATTATAAACATCTCAAACGATTCCAAGAAAATTTTAAACTGTTTTTCTTCGAAATCTGTTCATAGAAATAAACACCGTTTTGTTTTCACTTGGGAGATGGAAAAAACCGGGGAACATTAAATAATTCAAATGCAAAGTAAAAAGCAAAGGACATTTAGCTGCGGGTATTAATAGAATCCTTTGATCTACAGTACATGCTGCTAATGGGAACTCTATCAAAGTAAACTTACAAAAGATTTGGTGTCAAATCTTGCGTGAAATACTTCTTTATCGATTTTGTCGTTTTTTACTGAAAATAATACTTGAAAACAGAACACTAAAATCTAAAAAGAACAAATAAATTCATTTTCTCAGAGGAATTCATGGAGAGAATGGGGAGAGAGGAGGGATTCGCTTCACTGAGTACGAACACATTTTTTGGGAGCGAATGGGAAATATAGAATTGAGACAACACATTTTTTTGATTGAAGCATTAGAGGTACTTTTAATTATATAGAATACTCAAGTCCAATTCACATGAGAAACTATACTCTTTTGTTGTGATGTTTTTATTTGAGAATAAATACCCGCATCGGTAAGTTGAAGGTTACAATGAAAAAAGAGAGAGGGAAAAGGGTGAGAAATTATATTGCTTTCTTCTTAACATAAACATTGGATGCTTTTTTTAAATCGATTTTAGTAATTGCTACATCTTCAATGAGTAATTTTATGAATACTATTTAATGAAAGTTTATTGTATGCAAATAATGTTTTGTTTCAGTTATATATGAAAAGAAGAATATTGCTAATGTTTATTTAAACTTTGATACTATGTACTCATACGAGTCTTGTATTTCAGAACTATATGTAGAGTATTCCGACACTTTTCGATTAAAAAGAAATCGTGTGAGCCGTATGAACATTTTATGGTCATACGATTTCATTTTTTTTAAAAAAATAAATGATAGTTAAAAATTTTTATCTATAAATTTTAGTATTAAATTTCAAGATAATCTTTTCAGGAAAATGTGATCTTATCTAGTTTAAAATTTTTTTTATTTAATTTGATTAACTTAACCAAGTTTATAATATAGATTTTTTTCTATTTAATTTCAAGGTAATTTAAAATAGATTTTCTATAAAATATCAAAGTAATCTTTTCAGAAAAATAAAATCTTCTACACTAAACAAAAATTATAATTAACTTAACTAGATATGTAAAATAGATTTTGCTATTACATGTCAAGACAATTTAATATAGATTTTTCTATTAAATGTCAAGTTAATTAAATACAGATTTTTTTCTATTAAATGTCAAGGTAATTAAATACAGATTTTTTTCTATTAAATGCAAGGTAATTTCTTCTTACCTTGTTTCAATTTTTTTTAAATTTGACTTGACTAACTTACCCGTGTTTGCAAAATAGCTTTATAATCGCTTTTTTTTATTTCATTCTTTTTAAGCTAGAGCTTCGAGTTTTCACGTGCGTTATCGAGTACAGTACTCCATTTTGAACTATTCAAAGCGTATTTATGACATAATTGGTAGCTGATTTCATTTAATTTTGTTCCTTTACTAATAAAGTCACCTTAAATTGAATTTTCTACTTTTTTTAAATTTTGAATCTATAATAGTTATAATAATGAATTATAGAATAAAACTAAAACTGTGGAAAATAATTGAAATAAAAAATTAAAAGTATAGTAAAGCAGTACATCAATGAAAGTAAGAAATTTAATACACTGTTTTTAAAATTGTTTTCGTAAGATTGGTTACTTGCAGATGCTAAATATTTGAACGAGGATATCCCCATGAGAATTTTTGCGTGCCCAATATTTTCCAAATATCCCGTCTTCAGGCTGGCGTATCTCTGTATACAAGTAACAGTGATTTCTTATATTTAAAATTTATAATTTTTAAAAAAATAACAGTATATAAAATTCATTCAAATCTGTCTCTAACCTTGAGGAAAAACAACAGAATTTCAAGGATCTTCTTGTAATTATTTTTCATAAAATAGTCATAAACAGAATAGCCGTATGGCTGTATTTTTTTATTCAAATAAACATCATGAAAATAAAATTTTCAAATTTGCGTCAAGGCTGTTTATTTTTAAATAAGCACCTTAATTTACGATATTTTGCTGCATTTCAACTGTATCAAAAATTTTATACATGAGATTGTAAATTCATACCGCTCATTAAAAAAATTGGGGAAAAACATAATTTTGGAAATTTTCTTGCAGTTATTTTCATATAATAATCATAAAACAAATAACTGATGACTTTATTCATTTAATTTTCAAATAACATCTTGGTTATGCACAATGATGAATGACTTATTCAAAAAATGCAATGCAATTTTATTCATTAATGAACGTCATTGTTTGTTCAATAAACTTTAGATTTATTATTTAAAATTTGTTAGACAGTAAATTCAGTCGCTATGACCTGGACTACAGAAAACTAAATAAGTTAAATGTATGCTTTTTTCAAACGAAAATAATCCTTCAAAGCAACAATGGAATTTATTCCTATTAGTTGAAATTAAACAGAATTTTACTTGAAAAACATGGTTTAACATGAAATTAATTCAAAATTCAGTGCCGTTACAAAAAAGGAATTAAAGATATGAATTTAAAAAGAAGTATTTTGAAAAAAGGAAAAACAGTGTTTCAAAAATTCGAAGATTGTATGATGTATTATAGTAATAAACTTTATTCCTTTTCATCAGTAGAGTTAAAAATGAACAGGACCGACTTAGCCTAAATGGGGTCCCAGGCAAAAACTTCTTTGCGACACCACTCTGCTTAACTACTTCAGTAATGAAGAACCAAACTTTTTGGATGTATTTAAATTTCTCACCTCATTATAGATATATAACAAGAAAATTAATTAGAACCTAAAACAGCTATAAAGTATCCCACCCCCCCTCAAACAGTGAGATGAAAAATATAGTTGATTTGAAAATATAGTCCATTTGATTGATTTTCTGATGGTTATATGACCAACATTAAAAGGAAAAGAATATAAAGGACATTAACTCAAAATGCAGTTAAATTTTCGTTTGCCCCCCCCCCCACTGATGAGAGGGGACAGGAGTAACTGCCTCGTATGCCCCAGCATTCCTCAGGCTTTGAATATGAACAAGAAAAAAAATGTCAACTAAACCGGAAATTAATCTGAGGATTTCTTTAATTTGCTTTCTTATTTAAACATTTGTTTGAGTTGAAATTTTCTTACCAAATAATAAAAGGGTTTTTTTTTATCTTATCATATCAGTCATTCACTTTTAGAATTAATTCAGCTAAACAATGAAATTTTCAAAAAAAAAAAAAAAAACTAAGGACTTTCCTGCTCTGAAATAAGAATACTACAACTAGATAAATTATTAGATGCTGAATGTGAGAGCTATTTTTGAAGTAATAAATCAATATCATTCATTATGCTTTATTCATGATTCTTCTAATTTCGTGAAATAACCATATACACTAGTTAACAAATGTAATTTAACAATGAGTCAAAATAGGCTAAATGATATCAGAAATAAACAAAATATTACTATAAGAGAAAGAATTTCTAATCTTAATCATTTATTTTAAAACGATTCTTTAATATTGGTTATTGAATAAAACTGTCAGATTCTTAGAGCATTTATTGTATAATAAATGTGTAAATAGAAATATATTATTATTGAAAGTTGAAACAACACATATTTAAAATCCTTTTAATATCAACTGTCATTTTCTAAACAAAGCTCTGAAAGCAATTAAATATCTTTTAAAGAAGAAATATATTTGAGCCTGAATTTATAATTTTAATGTTCCGCTCTAGTTATCTAGTTAAACAAAAAGATTTTGTGAACTTTTACTGTATATTTAATATGCAAAGGGAAATATATTTTAACTATAATAACACATATCTAGTATCATTTTCTAAAATAAAGTGTTCAAGACAAAACTTTGGAAACAGAATGACACGTTTTTTAGAAAAGTATTATTTTGTATCTGATTCACTAATCTCTTAGTCACTGTAAGTTATCGAGTTAAAATGAAAGTTTAAGTGCGTTTACTGTAAAAGAAATATACAAATAAAGATATATTTACTATAACTTGCCTAGAATCATCTCCCTGAATAAATTGAAGTTTGCTAGGAAAAAATATGAAAGAAATGAAATGTTGTTTAAAGTGGAAAGCCGTTCAATCTAAATCGGCAATTTTAAGTCAATTCTCCAATATTTCCTTCTGGTTATCGAGTTAAGCTGGCAGTCTTCGGGTACATTTACTGTATCGGAAAACCTTTCTGACAAAATGACCTTGTTTACTAAACTCTAAAGTGCTTTTAACTCAATTGCATCGAGATGTCGTTCTGTAGGAAACAGGTTCTCTATGGGGCATTTTATATACTATCAGGTTTTTGTTTTTATGTGAATTTCCAAATGATAAGAATCATAAAAAAATAAAGTACTATAATCGGTTTTTTTGAATCGACAACTGTGGCAAAAACAATCATGTTTTTATCGGTCGCCGGTTTAAAAGGTTTATGACAACAAACGCATTTATTTTAAATAAATAAATAAATTTGGAAAATTTATTTAATTTAATGAATTTGAATTTTATACAAATAAATAAATAAACTTTTTTTTTATCTAAATAAATAAATTTGAATACGAATTTTTGCTTGTTTGGTAATCAATTACTTCGTTTTTAGTCTGCATGAAATAATGCGAAAATAAAATTCATTTCACATATATTATAATTTCCAATGTATATGAAGAAAATTTATGATTTCGTGCCACTCACTTAAAACTGTCTATTTATTTATAATTATTTTATTTTACAATAAGGTCCAATTTAAAAGTATCAAAAAGAAAAGAGCAGAATTTACAGGTTCATATGCTTGAGAATTCAAGTACCATCTCAATTACGCAAAAAAGATGGACTCTGTAATTTATTATTATCAATATGTATGTTTACAGATTAAAAGATGTTTTAAAAAATTATATTAACTTTCCAGTTTTAAACTATGTAAGACTGTGCTCTTACTCCTGAAAAATCTTGCAATAAATTTTACAGCTCAAGATGAATTTTGAAAGCATGTGTCTACTTCATAATCTGCGGAAGTAATTTCTAGTGATTACCGTGGAATTACTAGGAAATACAAATTTTATCAGCAATAAAACGATAATTAATTCAATTATCTAATTTTATTACTGAATTAATGCCACAAAAATTATGTTTTTGCTCTACTGCGTCAAACAAATGATGTAATTATATTTTTCAATTAAGAAAACAGCAAAGATGTAACTTCTGAACAAGCATCTTCTTATTTTTTACTCACTTTATTGAATCCAATAAACAACAAGAAAATGCATTCAATGTGAATCCTTATATTGTTTCCTTAAATTTATATCTTCTCAAATGTTTCGAAACTATTAACGTTAAGTAAATAACTAAATTTTTGGTTAATATTAAATTTTATACATCTCTAAATACTAAAAAAAGGCAGTGATATTGATGAAAATGTCTGTAATTGCATTTAGCTATATTTGTTGTGTTTTTTTCTGCTAATACTTTAAATGGTTATTATTTTCTTTCGTATGGTAAAGAATAATTATTGTCATGAATCAACCCTTTCAAGCTGGGTGTGCATACATCTAAAGATTTTATTTATTTTGTAACAATAGAGTGGAGCAAATTCTTTTTCCGGATATTTTTGACTTTTAAAAATTAATTTCTGATTTAGTAAAGTATTTAAACTTTGTTTTATTTTTCTCATAGTTTTTCAAAAAGAAGTTTTCCCATTATTTTAATAATGCTGCAATATTTTACTTCCTTATGCAAAAATCAGAGATCAAGTGATTATTATGTCGATTAAACAATGGCTTTTAATTATTTTCTTTTGACAAGAAAGTCAGATTTGACGGCTAGGGATTTTTTCTTTTAATGCCTATTCTATTTAATCTAATATATTATTTAGCTATATAAGAAAAGCTTTTTTCAACCTAAAGAATATTAAATAATATTGCTTTAAATGGCTAGGAAGTGAATAAAATATAATCTTATTACAACTGTTTAAAGCATTCCTGTTGGGCCAAAAATTGCAATGTAGTGTATTGCATACTATAGAAAATGTATTTATGAAATTTGCATTCAGTGTTTTGAGAAAACTGAATTCTATTATAAGAGCATGCAAGATATTGTTGCTTTTTTAAAATTAATCAAATTAATTTTAAAATGTTTTTAATTGCAAACTGCACAATACACAGTTGCATTTCATCAATTAGGTTTTAGAAATAACAATTAGAGAAAATTAATAAAAGCTAAAAATCTTAATTAAAAAATAATCAAACCTTTAGTTTTGTTTTAACGATTTTTGAAGCATGTCACTCAATTCAATTTAATTAATTTAATTTTACTTTCTTCAGCATGTTATTGGTTTTTCAATTATCTGTCTTTTACATACTTTATTGCAATCACTTCTTACATAGAAAATGGATTATTTCGCTTATTTTTAAGGAATTTCTTCTTTGATTAATCAAATTGTTTAATTAATCAAAGAAGAAATTAATTTAGATTTGAAAATCTAAAATAAAATTCTTAATAATGAATGAAAATATCAGCTCAAAAAATTATATCAAGCACATATTTATATATTAAATTAAAAATAACATAATTTATAAAAAAGTAATTTCGTGTCATTGATATTGAAATTAAAAAAAATGAAAAAACAATAAAAATGCATTTAATGCATTTTGAATTAATTCATAAACAATTACATGCATATCGCTTCTTCTACAAAAGTTTGTTTATTTTGTATTGGCAGTTATTTAATTAGATAAGCAATTTACTGAGATAAAAGAATAAGTTTATGAGTTTGAAAATGTTTATTACTAAGGTGAAAATTGTCAAACAACATCAAAGATTGAATATTCGCAATTTTATATTTTTCTCTCTAATATATATACTATTTTTTCATATCATATAAACATTAAAGCATCAAATAGTTTATATATATCTCATAAATGAATAAACGCAAACTAAAAAAATACTTTCATAGATAAATGCATTTAAACGTCGCTCAAAGAGTTTAACAAAAATAAAGAGGAGAAATAAGATAAAGCCCCGTTAGTTCGGCGAACAATTTCCGATAAGAGTTGTCCCTTATATTATCTCACAAATGCTAGTTCACATAAAGATCACAATATAAAAGCTCTAAAATTTTATTTGAAACATAGTACTATTATCTTTATATAAGAGCTCTCCTGTAATAAAAATGATAGTCGAAAACGCACAATAATTCTAAGCAAAGAAAATGTTAGCGTTGTTTAGCAAATATGAGAAGATATATAGCTTCGAAAATCTTTTAATATGCTTGGCTTATCTTTGAATGAAGCTATCATATAATTCCGTTGAGGCTTGTGTTTCCTGAAATCGAGTTTATGACTACCATAAACCACAGATGGAATACACCAATATTGACACTTGTCTTTTATAACACTTGATGCTAGTGGTTAAAAGTTATTGTCTTTTATTGTCTTTAACAAGTGTCTTCATCATGCGGTTTGTGAAGTTTTACGGTGATGTTTTCAAGGAATATGTTCTTCAAGTGAAAATAAAAATTTAAGACTTCTTTAACCGAAAAATTTTGTATTGCTGAAAAAATTTCTACAAATTTTATATGTTACCAAATAAACTACACGGGACTATCTATGTATAATTTATTTAGTATACAAATAATTTTTAAAAGGCAATTTTATCTCGGAACATTTGTTAAGAAATGAAATTTTCTTTTATCTAAGAAATGGAATTGAATTATCTGTTCTCAAATAATTTATTTTAGGAAAAATATTATATTTTCAAAATTCTAAAAATAAAAAAAAAATAGAAAACTGAGCACTGAGCGTCATTTTATACAAAATGGAAATAATATAAAAGGATTTTATTTTTTCTAAGAAAGTTGTTTTTATCAGAAGCTGTGTAGTAAAAGAGGTTACGTGAACATATTTAAAATATGGTATATATTTTTCTAACCATTTATTGCACTGAAATAAATAAAGAATTAGAAATTTTTGTTCATTAGGAAATACATAATATTTTTTGAATGGCAGAAAATCGAAGGAATTCTATCATTTGGTACGAAAAATACAATTTTATCTCAAAATAGTAAAGAATTTTTCTTTATGACTTCCAAAGGGAATCAATCATTTATTTTTTTTCTGATATGTTCCATATTATTTAAAAGACGTTAGAAAAGAATACGAAACTAAATTTTTTGTTTGAAATCCTTATTAGTTTCATAACTCATAACTTTGGAAAAAAAAGAGAATTGGAAGCATCATAAGATTGTAAAATTCTTGAAGATTTTGGATTATCAATAATTCTAAAAGAAGAAATATTATCTTTAAAACCTATAAAATGGCACCAAAAATACGATTATATTTTCTTAAAGGGGAAACATTCTTCTGCTAAGAAAATATTTTTAACTTATTCCTTATCTTTTTATGAAATGTTTAAATCCATTTCTTAGTTAAATTATTTTTACACATAAATATGCCGTATTTTTGCACCCTATTCAAGAAAAATCTATTTTGATGGATTGGGCATAAAATCGAAAGAAAATATCAATATGAAATTCAATTGATTTTATTCTTAATAAGACTTATAACCTAATAAATATAAACCTTGTAAGATAATATTTATATGTAATATAAACATTCTTAAAAAAGTTTATATCTACTTTCTAAATTAATGAAAACTTCCAAAAATTAGTAAATTTAATTACTTTTTGCATGATTTTGGCTTTTAATCAAAACTTTTAACTACATAAGCTTAACTTTTAAGCATCGAATTATTTATAATATATTTGATAATTTCCCTCGGAATTTTCTTTAAATAAATGCAATAATGGGATATTAGTTTATCAGAAATTGGTTAAACTCTAAACTTTTTTTCTAAGGCTGGAATCATTTATTTAATTATCATCTTCTCTATGTTGAGCAAATATTTCAGATCTTTTCTTTATCTTCTTATAAAATATTGAAATAATTTTCCAGCAGATTTATGACATTTATGAATTTTGCTAATTGCAAGCAATAATAACTATTGCAGTTCAATATTTAAATTAGTACGGATACTTAGATAAGTCAAGTATTCATTGAATTTGAATTTGAATCAAAATAAGAAAATATTCCTAAAGTAGAAAGTGTCATCTTATTAGATAGTAAAGAAAATAAAAAGTTAAGAGGATAATAAGGTATACACAGAATCAGTTTCACATATAAGAACTATAACATATACTTGGTTTTCATTACTAATTTTTTAATGTGCTGTAAATAAAGTATAGATAAAACTTATTAATTCCAGAAATTTTCCATTACAATACTTAATAGATCTCTTGCATGATTTTAGATTCAAAATTTTTGAAAACAAGCATTAGTTACATAAAATCAACTCATTCGTTCACCAAGATAACTTGTTTAAAACAAATATGTATGAAAGAATTTTAAAAAAATTCATTAAAATTTTATGTTTATTCTTCATTTCCATTCATTTATTTACTTGAAATATTTTTCGAATTTAGTTTTAAAAGTTTACATACGAATTAAAAAAGAAAAAGAAACTATTTGGTAACTGGATTGAACGGAAATAACCTTTTATAAAAGTGAGAACTTCATCTAAAAGTAATTGTTAACATTTTATTATTTCAGAAAGTGAAGAAACAAAACAAGACAAATTGAAATCTATTGTGTACTCACTCGAATCTTGGGAATATCGACCTATGATTATGAAAGTTTCAATGTTGTTTTCTTTCTTGGTCTTCTTAAGTTTCATTTGTTCAGAAAATTATGCATTCAATAGATTCCCCAGTAAAATGGATGAACTAGGTTAACTTAGTACTTTTTTTAAAAATTCAAATTGACTTTCAAGAATACCTTTAGTTGTGAGTTAATTTTAAACAATTGCCATTATTTACGTTATTATTCTTTTGTGAAATCGATCTTTCAAAAATTGATTATATTGATGTTTTTGTTGAACTAATCTTGATGAGATTATGAAATTTCAAACTCAGTTGACCTACAATATTTTAATTACACATCTCACAATCAGAGATGTCATCTTCACACCTGTTTTTAACAAAATATTTTATAAACTATGCAATATATTATTTTCTGATTTCATATTTTTTGAGTTTTGTATGAATTTTCAAAAGAGTAATTGTTGGCTTCATAAGAAATGCGTATCTTTAGAGAATGGACGATTTCTTTTTATATCACTGGCATGCTGAGGTAGATTTTTAAAATTATTCAGGACTTAATGTAATTTTAAACGCCATCATCTTTTATATCACATCTCAATTGTCATAGCAATCTAGATCAAATAAAAAATGATTGCAATTTTGTAATAGCATTCTTAGCTTCCCATTCATTTCTCATTAGTGAGCAATTACAGCGTCACTACTAATTCTTTAAATCTTCTTTGGAATTGCGTTTATTCTTTTCGGAATTTACTGTTGAATAACTAAAAAAAAAATATGTTAAGTTTTGCATAATCATGACAAGACCCTGTGCTAGTGTTTTCGATTTTAATTTACAATATTTTTGTGGGTTTTCGGTAGGAAATCCCATTTTTATTGGAAGTCTTGTATTGATTTTTTTAGCTAAGAGTTTAGAACGACATTCTACGAATAGTTTTATTTATATAATGTATTTTTTCATATTGCATTTTTAGAAGATTTTGGGAAAAATCCTGACAGCTGTTTTTTGTTGCCAATTGTTTTTTTCGCAATTGTTATTATGAAAACGTTTTAGGGATATAAAAGAAAGTTTCAGATATTATTACTGTACTAAAAATAAAATATTCTTTCATTAAATGTAGAAAGAGCGACCAAACAACTCCTGAAAAATCGTGGTTTTTATTCCTTGCTAAAATTTATATTTAGAGTTGTTTTAGAGAAAATTAACATGTAAAAAAAGAAAATATAAAATGCTGACAATTGCTTACAGTTTGCATGCAAACTCTGATTTTAGAGCTAGTTCACAAAGTTTTAACATTTTTCTTAGAATATTCATGTATTTGACATTATTTTATTTCCTAGATCAAAAGTTAGTATGTTTTAATAATTTAGGACAAATTTATTTAGCTATCTTTTAATGAATGAAGGAGATACTGTGCACGAATACTGTAGAGTTTTACTTTCTATTGTTGTTGTCGTCTGTTGAAAATGTTATTGAATGTAAAGTTGATATTTTCCATCCGAAGTTTTGAGATCTTGTATGCATATATATACATATATACACAAATTTCAGGATAACAGTTTATTTTTCCTTTACAAATTGGGGTAAATTACAAAACAGAGAAAAAGAGGGAATGAAGATGTTCTAATAAAATATCACTTTTTTTTTTTTTACATATCAGAAACACAAATAAGAAATATCCCTAAATATACTTCGACATCCTTTTACTGTACTTTTTTTTTCACGACTTATATGCAATTTACGTATTATCGCGTTCCCTATTTCTTATAAGCTCTCATCAATTCGTATTTATGAAAATTTTATAAGTTTCGTAACTTTGATTTTTTCTTTATTCTTATGCTTGATAATATATCATTTTTAAATGATGATATCCTATGTTTTAAAATGGAAATTTTCTTGTTTTGCTTGCTTTTAAAGTGTTTAAAATCTCGAGTTTTTGTCCTTAAATCTTAGCCTCAAAGAAAATAACTTATAACAATTAGTTTTAAAAACACTTTTTAAAAAATTTCATTTACAAAAATTATTTATGGAACACTGACAGGTAGTTTATAGAAACTTTATTTTAATCAATTTTATGCAATTTTCAATATTAAATAAGTTATATATTTGTCTATTTGTTTTTAAAGAATTCCTTCGTTACTTTATGTCCTAATACTTTCTATGCGAAAGAAAGTTATTTTTTATAAGAAATTTTCTGAAATCTTATAAATAAATAAACC
Organism: Argiope trifasciata; assembly: GCA_026543055.1. NCBI lineage: Eukaryota > Metazoa > Arthropoda > Arachnida > Araneae > Araneidae > Argiope > Argiope trifasciata. Next base: position 449,983 of record JAPMOQ010034295.1, read on the forward strand.
GTGAAAATATTTCTATTTATCAGCAAATGATAAACTAAGTTGAATATTAACTTGCACATCTTGAATTTTGAATTGTTTTATGAAATCGTTTCATCCATCCGTAACAAAAGAGAATTCGATAGAAGATAACTAAAACGATTGTTTAAAAACTGAGGGAACAATAGGAAAAAAAATTACTGAACGATTTTGTATTTTTGTCAAAAAGTTTGTTTCTAGCCCAATTGATTTTGTATAGTTTGTTTTCTTAAGATCAAGTCGGAGAGTAGAAAGAGACAGAAATTCGGACTTCAGAATATGTTTCCGTAGATTGATTATTCATTTTTTGAAGTTATTGAAATTAATATCATGAAATGAAACAAATATATTACAAAATTTCAAAAAATATATTTATGTAATTTTAAGATAAAATGTATTTTAAGAATCAGTGTCTAGAAAACTGATAAATCATTTTAGATAAGAATCATGTCACACATTTTAATCTTTTAACATTACTTGAGTAATTTATAAGAATAGGAAAAATTATCTGATAGTGTAAAAAAATAATAAATAAATAAATAAAAAAATTATTAAAACCTATTAATAACAAAAATGATTGAAATAATAGAAAATAAGTTATTTAATGGATAAAAGATAATATTTGTACCATATATTTCTGAAATGGAATACTTTTTATGTTAATATTAAAAAGTATGACATGGCTGAGAAAAATTGATTTGAATAATTTGAAAGTAAAAAAAATTCATTGATAGTAAAAACTAATTTTTCGAAAATAATTCCCATAAAATCTAAAAAAATATGAAGTGATTAGAATGTAATAAACCCATCTTGATTATTGGGTGAAGAATTTTTCTAGAATAAATGCATAGTTAATATAAAAAAAAACCAATATATATAATTTTTAATTTTTTACAAGCAATATGTATCAGAATATGCTTTATCAATGAATATTTATATGAGTACGAACTCTTTTAAGTGAATAAATGTTATTGACTCTTGAAAAATAAAATCCCGTATATTGCCCAATAATTACAATTAAAAAATTATGGTATAATTTTCAAAAAGATTAAATCTAAAGGGATGGTGTTACAGAAGTTAATGCAAATATATTTTGAATACTATTAAATTATCATTTAAAAGTTTGCCAATGCAATTTGATTTGAATAAACAATAATTGGTAATCGTATTTAGTATCTTTAGATTATTTGTAACTTTTTACATTATAATTTTCCTATATTTTTTGGACAGCAGCAATTCTTATTTTTATTTTAAAATATGAAAGGAATTTTATTTGAAAAGGTGGGATATATTTTGAACAAGAAATTTTAGATATATAACATTGTCATGTGGTAATAGATTAATAATAATTATAATATTCCACCTGTATAAAGTCAACTTATATACCCATACAAGACAATCTTGAACGTCTGTAAAATATGAAGCCCTTTTTATATAATTAAATCAATCTACATATTAAAAAGAAACTGATAGTAAAACAACTTGCTGAATTAGAACTATGAAAATAATTCCTAGCTGTAAAACAATAAGTATGTTGTATAGATAATTCTTGTAATATTATTAATCCTATGCATTTTCCCCATTCCTATAAAAAATTTCGTTTGACAAGGAAAGTGGAAATACTTTCATCTTTTAATTCAGAAACAAATAAGAAATAATAAAAATATTCAAAAGAAAGTTACTTTAAAAATGATTCGTTACATTTTATTATTTCCTTTCCCCGAGTAAATTCATAGCAAAAATTCTTAATATTCATTAAAATTTCAAGTTCTAAATCAAATATTTTTTTAATCAATTGTAATGCATACTTTTAAAAGTTGCTCTTTTAAGTCTTTACTTCTTAAATTCTGATTTAACTCCAAATTCGCTTTTATATATGTGAACAATACCTTCAAATATTCTCTTTCATTTCGATAATTATTATATTTGACAATGTAACTATGGATATAAAATTTAAATAGTATTATTTGAATTATTATTATTAATAGTAATATTTGAAGTAAAAAAATTATTAATTTACCTTTTATAGCATTTAAAACAAGGAAAATGAATTCTTACTCACCTGGTATTCTATCTTTGACCATTCCCTGGGATCCAACCCATGGAAAACTGACCGTCGTAGGGTAAGACAGTGGGCCCGGTCTATGAGCCGGTACTCGTATCACAGTTCCGTTCGCTCCACTTTGAAGCGGATCATAAGGAGATGACATCACAGGAACAGAGGAGACCTTCAGATCAGCTGTGGAGAAATAAGCTTGGGGTGGGAATCCTGTACAACATGAGGAGCTCATAGCCATCATCGGCGAAGCAGCTGTCGATGATGCTGGAGTTGTCCTTGCTGAACTACTATCCCCACCATGACCACTATTATTGTCCGTGGAAGATCTGCTGTCTTCCTTTCTGAGATTATTATTGTCGTCATTGTCCTCTGGCTTAGAGTCATCTCCCAGCAGTCTGCTGATGCTGAATGATAGTTTCGGTTTGTTGTTGGAGGAATGAAGCATGGGGGATGATGATGAATGATTTTCAGAAGCAGGTGGTGAAGCTGAGTGTCCTGTGCTGGCCGACATAGGAACAGTGTCTAAGAATTCTCTCTCCATGACACCACCAATCCTGGTATTAGGACTGGAGGTTTCAATAGCGTTTGAAGCAACAGGGGGTGATCTGCCTTCAGGAAAACGGGATGTACGATCACAAAGCATGATATTATCGATGATCAAGCACAGGTGTTATATCTTAGTGAAACAACAACGAACAATAGTCATTGCTTTCAGAGTTTTGCATTATTTTCTGCCAATATATTGGTGCTACACTCAAAATAAAACAAATCCTAATTATTATCATGAAATAGATGACAGAGGTAAACTAATTATTATGAAATGGTGCTTTAAAAGATTATCAATAAATTCAAATAAGGAAATTAGTTTACCAGAAAAAAATTAATTCTTGAATTTAAAACAAGTCAAATTCTTATCTGAAATTTACTTTCAGTCAATAAGCTTTTCTATAAATGAATAAAAAATAAATATTGTCATTAGTCACTTTTTCAAAGAAGTCGAAGTGAGCATGACAGATGTTTACTAGAGAAAGACCGGTCAAACCGTGTCCAACAAAATAAACAAGCGTGCATCCAAACAAGTTTTGATCACACAACTGACACTCATGTTCAATCCCGACTGGGGTTACTCGACGAACTGTGTCCGCTTTATGAGGGAGGCAGTCATCGAACAAACGTCCCGCCCTATGGTTGTTCAATCTCCTATTCCCAATTGGTCGCCTGGGGTTTGGCGACGGGGAACACGGCGGCGGTCGCCGTTGGCGCCGCCCTCCTCCCTATTTACCAATTGATTACAGTAGGCGGCACGAGATAATTGGTTGCCAAACTACACTGCCAAATATGTGATGGTTCTCTGCGTTTCAAAGGATGCATGTCTCACCGCCTTAAAATAATTTGTGGTCTACTGGAGACAATAAGACACTCCTGGCTAAGTATTATTTGTTTCATCTTTCTTTCTTTCTTGTTTTCTATTTCCTGCCAACTCTAAACATCACCTGTTTGCAGACAAAGCAACAGCAATTTTAAACAAAAGTAGAAAATAATCGGAGCTCAGGCAGCGACACCTGCAATTTAATTTACCAATGGACCCATAAATTGTTTTTCGGGGATTTAGAAATCGCATAAAGAGTTTATTTTGGAGTCAGTGAAGCAGAAAAAAAACAATTAACAAGTGTAAATGAATAAATAAAACATTTGCACCAACAAAGTAATTAACTGTGTTTCATTCACAAATGAGGTTGAATTTAATTTCAGGAATTATTAATTTCTCTTAATAATCAATAATAATAAATTGCATGTTGTTGTTTTCTAAATTATCACAATTTCAAAATTCAGTAGAATATGTAAATATATTGCTTAATATATTTTTTTTAAAAAAAGATGAATTTTAATATGAATAGAAACAGAGGGATGTATATGATTGAATGAAAAAGAATGATAAAATAAATTATTGATTTAAAAAATAAGATAATGGAAACATAAGACAATATTAGAATATAATAAAATATATAAGAAAAAAGTTTTAAAAGAAAAGAAAAGGCTTCTAAGTATAGGCAAAGAAATGTAACTTATAATACTATCAAAAAATCTATCTTCTTATCAAATAATCGCATTCATTTTAAATTGGATTACTATCTCAGAATTTAAGCAATAAAACAAATATGTGGTTTCAATAAGAGAAAAAAATAGCTGAGGACCTAATTTTGGTATGCATCATTAAAAAAAATTGTGAGGAACTAAAAAACAAACGAAGAGAATTTATGTTACTGATATCAAATTTTTCATGAACAAATTAATAAAACATTTTAACAAATTTCAGTTAATTCAAATTTGGTTGTTATGTTATCACAGTAAAACTTTTTACTTCTTAATTAATTAATTATTTTTACTACTTAATTGATTAAGATAAATTAATTTTTATTTTAACTGTACAATTTAGTACTAAATATAAATTGACACATGTCAATTAATATTTATAGAGCTTGATTTAATATTAAATAAATATCATTAATTAATATAAATTAAGAGAAAAATTGCTTTTTTCCCTTATTCTTTTTTTTCTTTTACTTTTTTACGAAATTACCTACTTTTTTTCCTTTGAAACAAGATTAGCAGAATAAATCATTAGATATGTCAGAATGGTCTTCTTTACCCCATTTCCTACATATTAATTACTTTTGCATTTCCTATCCTCTTAATATAACTTAGAGTTAAATATTATCTTCCCCTCCCTTGATGCTGGTTTGATATAGAATGGAATAGATTTTCTTTCTCGCTAGTAATAGTTTGATCTCTTGAAGCCAAATTTGGCTTTATAATGACCTCTTTTCTCTTTTTAATTGATTCCTTTTAAGGTTATTATGTATTTTACATATTGTTTATATTGTTTGTCAATGGATTCTGAAATACTCTCCATTTTTGCGCATGCCTTAGGATGTTTTTAACTTAACAAAATAGAGGTGAGGAAAGATGGAAGGAGGATATATATACTATATATTTAGCGATAAAGTAAGTTTAGGAAATGTGCACATCCTTCTGCTTCTCACTCCTTAGTTAGATATAATAATCGAAAAGGGGTTTTCTCAATATACTGAAGCGAACAGCACATATGGATCTATAAGACCAATATTGGCTATTCTGATGCTTTATTGGAAACCGGATGAGAGAAGAAAGGGAATGTGTTCTTCAGTCGTTACAAATAAGAAGTCACATTTTTAACTTCTTATTTAATACAACTGAGTTATTTATTTTCTGAAATTAAGAGTATTAAACTGCTGGGCGATTATATGAAATTACTAGACAAATATAATATCTATTAGTGATGACAATTAGAAATCGTAGTGAAATTAGTTGTTTAATTATCATAAGAAGACGAAGTTGACAACCCTGGTACAAGCCCGATTGTATTGATTAGGTACTTCTTGTTTTCCACGTAAAAATATTGAAAAAAAAAATCCCTAAAAAAATATTCAAAAAAGCAAAAAAAAAAAAAAAACCTTACATCATGAAACATATATTTTATTAAAAATGCAATTTTATGGAAGAAACTACTTATATAGTAAATATTGTTAAACACAGAAAATGAGCAGAAGTGTTCAGATAAATTATATTCTAATAAATTTCATTTATTATAATAAATGTTTTCATTGAAGATTAGAAACTGCTAAAATGACTATAAAGAATTTTAAGGAATTAATCCAAAATGATTCTGTCATTTTATAAATATTTTTTCTCAATAAAAGGAAAAGTCAATGTGGTTATGTCTGTATCGATATATGTTCCATATCTCTTAAATAATTAAATGGGATTCAACCACATTTTGCTCACTTATTATTTAAGGCATAAAAAAGAACAGTGTAAATTTTCCACAAAACAAAAATTAATAAGCATTCAATTTAATAGAAATTGTACTTTTTTTTTATGTATTGTAACTTAGGAGAAAACGTTCTGGAAAAAAATATCTTTCCAACATTTTTTTTTAAAATTAATGAGGGCTGTTTTTGAAAATAAAGAAACGCTTCTTTTTTAAATGGTGATGGAACTATTCTGCTACTTTCTTTCTCAATGTCTCTTTTTTTTAAATCATATTCTTTCGTATTATTTTTCTAGATTTCTAAGAATTATTTCAAGGTCTTCTAAGAATAATTATTTCTAAGAATATAAGCATTATTAAATTAGTATATGCAATTTTTAATGCCTACTTTAATTAATATTCTAATTTACATATATTCAAACTGTAAGAAGATTTGGCATATCACAAAAATTTATATAAAAGCAGTTTTTACATAATGATATTATATATGAAAGGAATTTAATTCCGAGGAACACAAGACGTATAGAGTAGTAAAATATTTTGAACCTATGAATATTAAATAACATGTAAATAATTAAATTAGATTAAAATTAAATTTTTATATGCAGTTTGGAAGATTTTGAAAAATTCACTTTATTTTATTTAACAAATAAAATGTGGCATTTTTAATATGAGTATGCATTTTAAGATTTTATGTCACTCATTTACAAATAAAATTAAAAGACCATCTAACTTTATACATTATTTTTAATTTATACTTTCTGTTTACCCTATTTATCTCTTTGTGATTAATTTACCATAATTTTGTAACCTGAATTCGGGAATCCGAAAATCACGCCTGGATTACTTTATGAAATTTCGCTTAATGGCATTTTAGACGAATTTATATGAATAATACCATGCAATTATCTTGTTGAAATATAGTTACAAATTTTGATAACGCTTGCTTCATTGAAAACGTATATGAACCTATTTTGTGCTTTCTACATATAAATAATGAAATTCGAATATTTATTGAAGCAATTACTGCAGTTTACTTAAATGACATTTGATCCTTCCATCTCATGTGAGTCAACTAGTTTAAATTCATTTCATTCTTGCATTTTTTGACAGAAAAGCTATTGTGATATCCTAAAATGACATTTACTTGGATGCTCGGGTGGCATAAATTGTTCGTTCATTATTTGACATCACATGATTTGACTCTATTCCAGTAGTCCAACTAGGTAGAGAAGGATCTTGGCTCACCTAGATATACGAAAAGGGACTGTCAAAGCAATTTCTGAGTGCTGGAGAGCATAAGTAATTAAGGTGCAGCGTCTCATTAGTTATGAATATGTCTATATGAGTTAACTATATTGACTACAGCAGATAACTATATCGTTATCATTAGTAACATTCATTAATAATAAATGAAAAATTTTGTGTAACATACAATATGTTTCAGTTTTCAATAACCAAATATATTTACGAAAGTTTAGAGAAATTAATTATTATTCATTATTGAAATCGATTGATTGGGAAAAGATATGCTTAGAAGCTTCACAGTATTATTTCACTATATTTAGCATTTATTTCATAATGTTTTCAAATAAATTTAGTTAATATTAAATAACTGATAAGCCAATTTATTTGTTTGTTATATTCTACATATAAAAGTATTATACAGTAAAATAGTTAAAAACAAAATGAAGCGAAAATGAAATATTGAAAAAATTAATATATTTAAGGAATAAAATTCAATGAAAAGTTATGTTCAGAACAAAATTAATAATTATGCTACTGTTCTTTTCATATTTACTTATTAATTAAATCAAAATTTCCTGGGAAATAAAATGATACGGTATAAGATTATCAAAATATTATTTGAGAGTTTCTAAAATTGATAGTAAATTTATTTACTTTTTATGTTCCAAGCATAAAAGTGGCATAAAATCGTTGAAAACAAAACGAAATCATATGAGTTAAATGACGAAAAATTAACATTTTCCATGAATAAATTTTAATTAAAAATTATGTTCGTAACAAGACTATTATTATTTTAATGTGCTCCTTACATTTATTTATTATTTAAATTAATTATTTAAATTATTTGTTATGAAACAAATTTTTATGGAAAATGGTGCTGTATAAGGTTAACGAAATACTATCAGTTCTAGGATACGAAAAATTGCAGCTGTAATAAAATGTAAGAATACTCATAAAACTTATATTTATGCAAACATTTGATTATATGAGAATGGACTTAAATTCACAAAACTTTACATATATCAATATCAAAAATAAATTAAGTGGATGCCAAGCTTTTTTTTTTTTTGTATTTATTTATTATGGAATTGTGTTTTTTAAACTGGAACAGTTCCAATAGAAACGATATTACATACAAAGAAAAAATGCTGAGTCGTTGTTCAAAACAATTGAATTACATTTTATTTATAAGTGGAGAAACCCAACAATTTTACTTTTATCGAAGCTTAAGTATTTTAATTTAAATGATTGGAGAATATTGATATTCCTTTATTATCTAGTTAAATTATTACAGCAACTTTTGTAAGATTGAGTTTCTTGGACTTGCTTTACGCATATAAACGCATTGTCATTTCAAAATAAAGGAAAAAAATGTTTTGAATAACGTAAATGATTAATTTTACCTTACGTTGTTTGAATCATAAAAATCATTGCTGGAAAATTTTTATACTATAGATTTTTATACATTTTTTTCCTGATAGTATTTTGTGTATATATCTATGCAGGAGAGTGAAAATATACAAAAATATTTATGTGTTTATTATTAATTTCTATAATAAAACTTTTGTTTCTATTAATCCACGGATTGATTTAAACACAATTGCGCAATTTGGAATAGAGTGAGTTTTGATTATGAAATATTCCGATTTAAACGAAGTTTTTTTGAAAGAGAGTTTTAGAACTCAAAATTCTATTGCAGATAAAAAAGAATAATTCCTTTTTTTAAATTTATTATATTTATCATAATTGCTTTAAAGCAATAACATTATTATAAAATTAATTACTAATATTTCTTTTATCTTGGTTGCTTTTGTAATTCCTGATAATTTAGTCTTAATATAAAAAATTAAATCAAAATAAGTAATAGTCCAGATTTTTTAAAAATATTGTATCAACTAACCATCTTTAAATTTTCAATAGTTGCAAACATGCAAGATATGAGTAATACTAAAATGATTTAAAAAGCTTAAATATAATGAAATTTTCCAATGTTTTTCCCATTTTGAAACTACTTGCATGTAGAAATAGATATTCACCACATTCAGAATTGCAATATTACTAATTTCACTTCATTTTATTATTGGATCTCCTTATACATTCTCAGCAAAGAGAATATTTTTATGCTTTTAAATTATATCCAGTTTTAACTTAAATTGTATTTGTATTTTAATATCTAATAAAATATTTTATGTAATAATGAATCAACCTTACTTCATTCCCATGAGTTTGAATGGCTTTGAGTTTATTACACTTTTCAGTTTAAAAAAAAATAAACATTGATTTGACTTCTTTTCAAATAAAACCTGTACTACTTTTCAAATAAAAGTAAGGTTTCAGCAGTTTATTCATAGTATTACAAAATTAATAGAAATTAACAAAATAACGATTGCATAGTTATATAATATGTTCCTTTACAGCTCATTGTTATTCTTAAAATCACGGAATTACAAATAAATTTCACAAGAAAGGATGCTTTTTTTTCGAGCATTATTTTATATTTCGGTTCGAAACCTACACATAAAATTAGATATTCGTAATTCTTGTTAGATCCTTATTTATAAATGTATTAAGAAGATTTATTTCTTTCAGAGTATAGAAAATTTAATTATAGTTCACCCTTTTCATACTCACATCATGAATATGTTGTGGAATCTTAATGATATCTTGTAAAATAATTTAGAGATATTGCATGCTAATATAATATGAATTCACTCTTATAAACACTGGCCTTTAACATTTCTGATTTTTTTATGAATGTTCCGGTGATTAAAAATTAATAAAAAAAAGGTTATTCACAATTGTATTAATTGACATTAATAATATGTATTAATTGACATTTATCGTAATTGACATCACCGGCATAAGATCATTTTTAAGATGATTTCAAGAATTTTAATATTAATATAACATGAAATAATCCATATAAAGAATTATATCAGAAATTATTATGTTTTTTTTTGTTTAACATATTAAAGACTGATAAAAATACAATCCATAGCTGTATTAATAATATTAATGATGAGAAATATTGTAAGATGCTTTTAGAAATTTTAATAAATTTTAAAGTGAATAAATTCATCCATACAAACCTGTATTTGAAATTCACTGAATGAGTTTTCTTTTCCTCTCTTTTTTTTTTCTTTAAATGATTTTTTTTAAAAGTACTATTCATAGTTGTATTGGTAATTTTGCTGATCAGGAATTTTGTAAGATGTTTTTAAAAACTTTAATAATAATTTAATAATTTAAGCTCATTCAAATTGATGCATGCAAAAATTTGAGTTTAAAATTCATTTGCGGTGCTTTTCTTTTCTTTCTTAATTTTTTTTATGTATTAAAAAAATAATAAAAATATTATATTCTGTTAAAGGAAAGTTTTAAATATTTTACACGGTATCGTTAATAATATATTTTACGAAATAAAAGTTAAACATAAAGATTATAAGGAATTTCTTAATTAAACTGCTATGATATTACTATATCAATTGCCGTTTCTAGAAAATACCGCTCGAACTTTATGAACCCTATTATGAAGTTAAAACTTCATTTTTATGTTGTAAAGTGAATTTCATCAAATACAAAATTATAAAGTTCGATTTGGTATGAAGAAACTTTTTAGGAACAAAGTTTTAAAAACCCGTATTTGTTTGAGCATCATTTCCAAAATTGTGATGTCATTAAAAGCATCAAATACACTAAAGAGAAATATTTTTTTTAAAAATTATTACAAGATTCCTACACTTTGAGTGTTCAAACATTTTTCGCCATCTGTAATACTGATTTGAACTTTTAAATGAATTTCACCTCTCATACTTTTTATTACAATAATTGGTGCGTTACACAAGCGAAAATAATGTATTGCAGTAAATTCTGCAGTGTTGGAGGAAATCTGCTATTTTATTCATTTCCACTGGAAACAGCTGTTGGAAGCAGTCTTTGTCTGATGCAACATTTTCTCCTTTCGCTCATGCATTGTGACACCACAGTTTTCAAAAATGAGGACAAACAAACGTACATCTTAAGAGTTTTGTTGTGGTGGTTTTCTCAAGGTACTTGCCATAGAGAAGCCCGCTAAGAGAATCAGCGATTTAAGCCGAGTTTGTGCAGTAGCTTCTAATGATAAAGGACCATGAGTACTCGAGAGCAGAAGTCTGACTTCTAGCTCATATGAAGGAGAACCTCACACACTCGCTTGCACAACCCCCTTTTAACAGGGATCTCCTTCATTGATAGAACACAGAGTAAAGAACAACCATGCCCAAACCAGGACACGAATCCTGGGCTTCTAGATCAGGGAGTAAGGACGTACTATCTCTAGGCTATGACGCAGACAAGAATTTTGTTCTTGGTATCAATGTGCACAAGAAGACTCTCTCTCTCTCTCATTTATTTTTTTGTTGTTGTTAAATCGAAGATGCTCTACAACTTTGAATCTTTTTCCTCGTAGATTGTGCCGTTTACGGAATAGGAACGCTAACCGCTATTTGCCAACAGATAGGGCTATAAATGATTTCACTATTCAGCTAAAGCATGAGCGCTTGAAATATATATATATATTGACTCTACTTGAAATCAACTTTGTGTCAATAATTGTCACCATTTTCAAGTTAATGCAAGCAGATATTTTGTAAAACATCTTTTGTTTGCATACTGAATTTCATAATAATGTTATAGATAAAATGTAAACAACATATTCAATGTCCGTTTCTGTGAAACACCTCATAAGCTATTAGCTAATTTCATTTTACAATCCTTTATATATCTTTAAAAAGAAAGTAATTGTTTTATCACATCTTAGCATGGAAAACCGTGTATTTAGATTTAACGGTATTGCTCAGCTACATATGCTTCTTAAAATGGTTAACGGTAATTTAATAATTCCTAATGTATATAATATTTTTTCCTGTTTTTTACTGTCAATCTGAACTACAAGTTCATATTTTTCAAAGAAGCATTTTCCTCCATACTTAATCTTTAAAATAAAAAGTGAGTTTTTTCCCCCTTCAGAATTATGATTGATTTCTGAGAGAAAAATAACAAAATAATTTTACCTGTTAAAAATAACTTGAATTTCAGTCTTTATTTTACATCAACATGTATTATTTCTTGCATTTACGAGCTGCCATTGAGAAACGTGCGCATAATTATTGCAATGTATATTTACACGCAACAGTGTATATTTATACAAAATACAGTGTATATTTATATTAAAACAGTGTATATTTATATTAAAACAGTGTATATATATTATTACATAGCTTAAATAATTTTTTAACTTGTGAACTATATTAAATACAATATAGTTTTAAAAAATGAAATAAATTAAGTGCAATATAGTTTAGTGAAAAAAGGTGAAGTGAAAAAATAGTGAAATAATGAACATTTCGAGAACCCGCGTCAAAATATATTAAATTTTTTTATTAAAAATGTTTTTCCCGCCAGTAACCACTTCAAATATGATCATTAGAAGCCACTATATAAAAAAGCATGTTCTCATCTCCTTGTGATTCCACAATAATGATGCTGTAACGACTTAATTGCCCCTTTGCTTGTACCTCATTTTAAGGATTAACGCTTCAGACATTTATCACTGATTTTTATTTTGAGTGATTCTCAACGTTTGTTTGTTTCTTATGGCACTTGCCATAGACAAGCCTGCTAACGAGGTCAGCGATTTTAAGTCGAAAAAGCGTTTCTTGTTTCTGTGGTGTCATTTATGGTCAAACGTTATACAGTACTCATACGTCGCAACCCTTTTTATGGGGAGGACTTCGTTCATACATACCATTTACTCATATGTAGATCGTGATTGGGATTTGAATCGGAGAACGACCACCTCTGTACCAGTACTCTCAATGGTATTGTCTCGACTTGGAGAGCTTCGTGGCCAAAGCAGATTTATACATCCATCAGACACACGGGCCGTCTTCGGTTTAAATTCACAACCCAAGCGATGCGAATCCAAAGTCGTACCAGCCAGGCTATTCCAGTCTCATGCATTTTTTTTTTTAGTTGACTGCATTTTTATTTAAATGTACTCAATTTGTCCAGCTTTTATCCCTTCACCTTAACAAAAACATTCAATAATTTTATTGACTACAAACACTTTGACTCTTGTATTACAGGTAAAGCATTAATTAATTTATTTAATGGATTTTTCGTTATCGTTTTTAAATTTAAATTTTGTTTCAATAGTATAAGTTCTTGTATTTCTTTCAGTTGAATAAATTTGTCGCTCCTTTTGAATATATGCAATTTGACCAATTTTGATCTTTGATCCATGTGAAAATCAATCAATAATTGTATTGAATATAAATATTTTGACTATATTTGGCTCTAGTAACATATTAAAAGTATTAATACATTTATTTAATAACTTTTCAGTGTTTCTTCTTTATTTTAATTTTTATCTCAATGTCGTTGAAACATCATGACCTTTACAGACTTCCTAAGGCCGTTTTTGGTAAATATAGAAGCTTTGAAATAATGTCTGTCTGAAAAATGATTTACTAAAAACTCATTTTATTCATACCAGTGACATTAGTGCGTAATTAATCTTTTTTTTTTTTGCTTGAAGTCATGGTTTAAAATCTCTTTTTTAATAATGCAATCAGTAAATCAATGATTCCCCACAAAAAAAGGAATTAAGAAAAAATTTATGTTCTGCATAACCATGAGTGTCATTTTTATATAATTAGTATGGTTTACTTTTCCTGAATACTTATTACCACATTTTCGCTCTCACATAAACTTCAATCATGAGGTTATTCGAAGTGAAAGACATGAAAAATATCTTTTTTTAAATCAAGTATCTACTATTTCTGACCGTATCAGTTCCACTTCATCTTTTGAAAGAGGAGTGCCTATCACACAGCACAATTTGATGAAGTGTCACCCATTAGTATCCATAGCATCTGAAAAGCATAACATAATTCAGGTCGAGCTCACACAACTCATAATATCTTTCGATGGTCATTGAAAAGACGAGATAGGGGAAAGGACAGAGCAAAACGTTCCCCTTGGAATATGGCTTTCCATTGGCCCATTAGTGTAATGGATCTGAGAAGATTGTTTCACATCTGAAAAGATGTGTCGTTTTTTGGCCTATTTAATCATGCGTCAGGGATTGCGGGAAGTATAGCTATCAAAGTTAGTTATGGGAGCCTAGAGATTTCCCGGTGCCATAATTTCTATAGAAATCGTGATTAATTTCTACAAACAGTAATCGGTATTACTAGTATTAGAGAGGAGGCAAAATATATGAAGGTGAGCATGTCAAGGATAATGTAATAAATGAAGTAGAGCATTCGTGCGATAAGGTGTATTGTTACGTTATGAAATTAATGATGGGTTCTGTGGATTACCAGCTGTAATTTAAATATCCGTTTAATAAGTTTAGTGTTCGGTTTTTTAAGCGTGCTCTAAGGAATTTATTAAATGCTGGGCATTAGTTATATTTGATAAACTAAAGGCTAAAACACAAGATGTATATATACATGTATGTGAATGCATCAAAACCATTAAGAAAAAGCCATTCATTAAAAAAAATCTACATTTTGAAATTTGAAAATTTTTCAAATGTTTTCATTTTTAATTTTTTTCTTCCAATATTTCAGTATATAAAAAATATTTAAAATGAAGGCGAGTACTCCATTCCATTTTTCCGGAAGCATTTTTAATATAATCCTAATTACAGATTTTGTATAATTCCCTCAAAAAATTAAACCTTTTCGAACACTTTAAAGGCATTTAAATCTATAAAAAAATAAACCGTTAAAAAGAATGGACAAAAATATATTAGCTCTTTTAAAAACCTTAGCTATTTATTTCATACAATAGCACATATTTTATATAATACTACATATTTTATGTAACTGTATACATTTTATATAACAGTACATATTTTATATAACAATACATATTTTATACAATACTACATATAGTGTGTAACAATATATATTTTATATAACAGCAAAAAATTTTTTAACACTGCATACTTTATGTAACAATATATATTATTTTGTTTCCATATAAGTGTATATTGTAAAAATAGAATGTTTCAAAGATAATTTCACCTCAAATACAATTCAATATAATTATAATAAAAAATAAGTAAGATAATTCTCATCTTAAAGATAACTAAACATCATTTCTTTTCCTAATTTCAGAATCAATTATCCCTTTAACGAAAGTTATTTTTGAATACCATTAAGATGAGTTCAAATTTTATTTCATTAACGTATTAATTATGTGCGATTAAATTTAAGTCGAAGTATTCGAAATCACAAAATTAAGTTAAAAAGTGGCTTACCAATGTTTCATTATTATATGAGGAATTTCATTAATTATATTAGCCCTGGGCTTTAGAAATAGCCTCCCGTTTTATTGTTAGTTAATTATTAATTATTAGTTAAATTTTATTATTTTCCATCCTTCCTTCTTATTTAAGTCAATTTAATAAGCATAACTTTAATTCTAATCCTAATTATGATTGGATCTTTGTTCATCGTAATAATTTTTCGCTATGCTTTGAGATGTATTGTATTTTATATTTTTATAACTGTTTTGAAATAAAATTAAAACAATTATATTGATTTTTTTCGAATCTTGTTATTGAAAAATGATATTAAGATTCATTTTATACGTGAATATATTTACGTGAATTATATGTTAGAATTCTAATCATAGTGTTTTAGTAAGATCTTTGTTTATCATCATAATTCTTCCTCATGCAGTGAGGGGGAAAATTGTATTTTGAAATAGTGCAGCTATATTAAAATGCTTATATTGATGGTGCTTATCAGACATTTTAGCTAATGAAAAAGTTATTGATATTTATTTTATGCTTTAAACACTTTGGGGTTCGTTGAAATCTTTAACTTCTATATAGATATAACAGAATGAAAAAAGAATGTGTCATATGAGATATGTTTCTCTTCCTTTTCATAACTGAAATATTTGTAGTAGCTTCTTCTTTCTGATGAAAAGCAGAATATTATAGACATGCATTAATAAAAGTTAAGCACACCGTAAATTAATTTTCTAAAGCCTAATATTCTTCTATTTAACACTCAAAAATTTAATATTTATTTACAGAATATCGAGAGTTTTGAAACAAGGCTATTTTTTATCAAAATTCTGAATTTATATCCTTTTTTCAAATTAAAAAAAATCATATATTGTTTTATCACTATTGAACTTTTTACAGTTAAAGTTATTTCAAATTAGAAAAATGCTAATTTATAAGTTTTTGTCTATATTCTTTCATCAGATCAATGAAAATGATATGATTTAATTTCAAATAAGATCATGCGATTAAATAAGTTTTACTTCAATAGTGGATTATTAATTCTAATATACTATCAAATTCTCAAATCAAATTTCCTTATGAAGATATTTTTCATAAAAAAGGACTAATTAATCATTTTTGGTACTTGATTCCAACATATTCTCCATATTATTATTATTACAAATGATAAGATCGGTTGATTACTTACTAAAAATCTTTAAACTTTTAAGGCACAGACAATTAAAATATTTATTACTGAGCCCAATTGTAATTATTATATATATATATATTTTATTTAAGTAAGCATCGTTTATGAAATTTCTTGCCAAAATTAGAGTTGATAGTGAAAAAAAAAAAATGAACGTTTAAAGATAGTTGTAGCAAAAAATGGTATATGATTTTATATTGCTAAAAAATGTAATCAGACGAACATTACTTTTTTAATGCTTCACGAGAATCAATCTCACAGAGTAGAAACTGTCTCGCAAAACGATTTTTTTATTGCAAATTAATTTTTCCCCTCTTTTTTTAAACGCACCACTATAATCCTGTTTAGAATTATAGTTCAATACTTTTAGAATTTATTTTAAATATTTTTGACCTGAAGTATAGAAATTTATTTATAAGTTTTCATTGGTGATTTTAAAAAAAATAAAGCTGAATTTTTCAAAAATGAGATAAAATAAATTCAGATTATGATTTAAAGCTTTTACACGTGATTCAGTTCTATATATCACAAACCTAGAAGAAATTCTAAAAATGTCAACCCATTTTTAAAAAAATGAAAATGATTTTTCTCGTTTTGGAATTTTTTAAAATTTATTCCTGTCCAATCTGAATAATCATTACCCTCTACAAAGATAGTTTTATAGGCCTTTTAACACTTATTGTGTTCTATTTTAAATTTTAAACTTTTTTTTTTATTTAAGCCTAAAATAGCGGCATAAAAACTTCAATTCTCCTCATCTCATGATCCGATAACATATCAGATAGTAAATTTACAGGTTTGTTTTGGGTAGTAAGCTCAACAGTCTGTGACAGTAAAATTGTTTGTTATGTATTTTGACTACATTTTGTTATTTTACATGACAATTTCCCTCGATTAAATGTCGAATGGAAAACTTGTTCAAATTTTTTTGAAAGGAAATTTTCGTTGTCTTTTTTTTTAATTCGCCAGACACTTTTCTCGACTAGGAATTTCATTCTTTGTTAAATTCTCTAATAAATATAGTGGAAAATATTTTGTGTACTAACTTTACTAAATATAAAAAGTATTATTATAGGATCAAAAAATTTCAAAATTTTTCAATCATCTTCAATGCTCTGAGTTTAATTTTTTTAAACTCATTAGTTAAAAAATTTAAACACTCTTCATGAAATTCTTTGTGATAATAAAGACTAAATTAATTCCTCAAAATATATATAATTAACTTATATAACTTAAACATACTTATTGAGGATTCGAACATATGCAACCATAGGAATTACTTATTCTAAAAGATATGTATTGATTTCTTTTAAAGAAATAAAGCTTTTTACATGTTTTAATCACAAGGATTACATCCAGTGTTTCTTTAAGTTTTCTCAATTTAAAAGGAATTATGAAAGAGAAAGTAGTACTTTAAAAGAACCCTTTTTAAAGGAATTAACCTTTTATGTAATTCAAAAGTTGATATTGGGGAATTAGGTGAGTTTTGTTTCGTAAAAAAACTTGTTTTTATGTTTTTTCATGTAAACAAGCAATATTCATACAGGAAAATATGACGATAAAAAGAAAGTCAGTTGGATAATCTGGTGGGTACTCTTCAATATAAATGTTGTTATATTTTACAGGTAATCAATTAAAAATTCAAATTTATATGGAAGATTGTCAGCATTTACAGGTATTGAGTGGGAAACATGGCAACTTCCTCAAAAGAGTCGAGGCCTCTAACGTCCCAGAAATGTATAATATTTTGGGAAATGTTCATCAATTTAGTAATAATATGGACGGAAATTTAGTATTTTGAAAAAGGTTGTCCAATTCAAAGCGATTTCGAAAGTGTCTGTTAATTCCTGTGCAATGTGAGTATTACCATGCATAATATGAGTTTTGAATTATTGTTATGGCACAAATTGAATAGTGCACACATTATTGTCTTGTAATGTATTGCGAAATAAGAAATTTTAAACCGCCATTGGCATGCCATTTTTGCAATCTCTTAGTACCTAATTCATCCCGGGGGCATTTCCGAACCCTTTGTTCTTCTATGATTCTGCTTTTATTTGTTCTTTTTACCTCAATTAATAGTTTGAATGCTGTCTTTCTTGTCACTCTGCATGTTTTAATATTTTTAAAATGTCATATGATATGAATTTATGTAAAATTTATTATTAATTTCACTGAGCAAATATTACCGCTTTTGCCATTTTAATCACAAAGAGCCAAAGCACATGAAAGTGTACTTCCCTCGACTGATTCTGCAAAGATAATTTTCATTCCTCTAGATCATAATACATATGAATTTCATATCCATGCATATTGAACATGAGAATAATCACCCATTTCTCCAGAAAAAAAAATTGTGCACAAAAAATATCTAAAACATTAAAAGTAAATAAAAATTCTAAAATCCAAAATTCAAAAAAATTCAAAAATTCTCTACTTTAAGACTACACATGAGAAAATAGTTGTTCAATTAAAATCAATAAATTTCTAAATGTCTTTATTACCAAACTGAGTCTCAACAATAAAATAATCTTTGTTAAGGCTTTAAACAAGTATGACAGGTCTCTTCAATATGTGTTTTTATCTAAAGTATAAAAGTTCTTATCAAGCAAAAAACTTCTTTTTTCTTTTGACTCAATACTAATTCTTAAAATAACATTAATAAATCATAAATAATTTAACATATTTTCTGAACGCAAAGAAAGCGACGTTTGTCAAAAATCTCTAGTCAAACTTCTTGAGTAGAGATTTTTGGAGTACTTTCTCAATGTTTATATCCTATGCGAATAATATTACATCTAAATTCAAACTATTTATAAGTCTTTATTCCCAACTACAGTTCCAAACTACGAAAAACTTTATTGGAATAAGATATTAAAAAAGTGTTATTTTCAGCCTCGAGATGTTTTCTTATCCGAGTTATGAAAATTACTGCAGAAAACTCAGCCCTGTTTTTCTCTGGAACGCTTACATTACAATACATTCTCATTGTTTACATCGTATGCGAATTATACAATAATCTATAATCATCTTTATTCCCAACCTCAGTTCAATTATGAAAGCTAATATCGAATAACATATTAAAACTGTGTTATGTTCCTCCTCCAGATGTCTTCTCACCCGAATTATGACAATTAACTGTCGATCAATCAACCCTGTTTTAGTCCGAAACGCTTACATTGCGATATATTCTCACTACTTGAATCCTATACGAATAATAATACAATTAAAACCATTCCATTTATACCAACTATGAAAAATTCTTTTGAGTAAGATATTAAAGAAGTGTTAACTTCCTCCGTAAGATATCTTTTTTTTTTCAAATTATTATGGTTATTGTCGGATAATCAACTTGTTTTTCTCTGGGATACTTACATTACAATATATTCTCAGTGTTTGCATAATATGCGATTAATAATACAACTAAAACCAAACTATTAGGTTGTTCGGAAAGTAATTTCGTTTTTTCCTGACAAAGGATTTAATTGCATTTTTCGCACCCAATTTCATATTTAAACCGCAAAATCATTTTATGTTTTAAGAGCTGATATAGCAAGGCTTGAGTGTGAAAAAGTGCAGCTGATTCTTCGCAGTAGTTTTTGGATGGTGCCCTTTTAAATATGGAGAGCAATAAACAGCATTTTCGTCATTTTTTTCTTTTTTGCTATAAAAGGTAAAAATGCTGTTCAAGCCAGAAATAAATTAGCCAATATGTGTGGAGAAGATGTGTTAACAGTACATCAGTACCAGAACTGATTTGCAAAATTTTTCCTTCAAATGAGGAGGCCAAAAAACCACCTCGATCAGTTTTTTTTTACAGCAAAGACCAAAACTTTTATGAGCGTGTAATCATGTTACTACCAAAAATATGGCAAAAGGTATTAGACCAGAATGGCAATTTTATAATTTAATAAATAACTTATTCATTAAACGAAAATTTCTTTTCATTTTGACAAAAAAATACGAAATGACTTTCCGAACAACCCAATACTTCAAACATATTCATTCCTTACTTCATCTCCAATTATAAAAACTTCATTTGAATGAGATATTAAAGAAATGTTGTCTTCCTCTTTAAGATGTCTATTTATCTGCATTATGATAATTACTGTCGAATAATCATTTCTGTTTTACTCCGGGACGCTTACATTGCAGTAAATTCTCTGTGTTTGTATCGTATGCGAATAATAATATAGCCATAACCACACCACAATTGTCTTCATTCCCAACTTCAGCTCCAACCCCAAAAACTTCATTTGAATAAGATATTAAAGAGTTTTTCCTTCCTCCTCAAGATGTCTTTCTATTCGATTTATGACAATTACGGTCGAACAATCAACCCTGTTTTTCTCCGGGACGCTCACTATTAACTCTCTAAGTGATTGTCCACCTTTGTTTGACATGGCAGTTAGACTCCCTTATATCATCCTTTTCCCTCTCTCTTCAATTAAATGAGCCATCTCAATTAGCGTTCTCTGACTACTCTCCACAAACTCATCAGCTTATTAAGGGAGAGAAAAGAGACCTATAATAAACACGACGTCACTGTGTGCTTGTCGACGGCAAATGAATAAATGGAATCCTCCGTTGTTTTCCCACACAAATGAGGGTGAAGGGATCATTAAGGAAATGAAAGGAGAGTTTAAAATTTGACGTGTCTAATGATAAGTTAGGATTGGGTTAAGGGTGAGGACAGAACACTGAGTGGAAAAGAGATTTCGCTCTTTGTTCCTCTTGCACTTTAAGGAGAGCGGTAATTGTAAGCTTTAGGAAGTTCTTCTGGAAGGGAATTCATTAGATTTGACCCTTATTGTTAAAACTACTCAATGGGAAAAGAAGTGAAGACATGTCTTTCGAGTTGTTGCATATTGTATGAATGCAAGTTTGTGAATAGAATCAAGATTATCAAACCAAATTTAAATACTAAAAAATATTGAAGAAAAGATGTGATAGATAACTGGGAAGTTTGGCCGCTTTTAGGATTTGTCCTTTTTGTTGTTTTATCAATAACACCAATAAAAGGTTGCCAAGTTTTAATTATGAGTGTGTGTGTGTTTTCATCGAGTGTTTTTTTTTCTTTTTCTTTTCATTATTTGTGGAATGATTATTCGTTCTTTATTCAACAATATTCCGTTCTTTTGATGATCCAATATCATAAAAAAAACGTGAACTTCTAGTTTAGACATGACAGAATTACCGATAATAGACTCGATAATATTACCGTATACAGGATTAGAAAATGGCTTCACCCTTTATTCACCGAATTTGCTTACCGTTTCTTTTTCAACTTTATTTTTTCATAACTAGTTAGGTTTTGGAATAAGTAAGGAAAGTGAAAAGAACCCTTTTTAATTAATTGAAATAACAACTCATTTAATTAATAATTAAATATTATTAATTTCTCCCCCTAGCTGATGTTTACTGCTTGGTAATAACCTGCAGTTTTAGTGTTTTTCTTAATACCATGAGAAAAAATAAGCATATTGAGGAGATATTAAACAAATTTAAGTACTTTTAAGTACCATTGGTAAATATAAGGTTAAAAGGCTTTATATGTTTCACCGTTAGTGTTTTTAGTACGTCTCAACCGTTATTACTAAATTCACTTTATGTATTTCTAAAATAAGTTGAAAAAAAAATAACGTGGGAAATACTTCCATTAAATTCGTTCATTCCGCAAGCAAGTCTTGAAATTTAAAAAATTCTGAAATATAAATTAATTAATTTTAAATTAAATTAAAAGTTTAACTGAGAAGACTGATTCCACAGCTAAACAGAATATTAAACATTAAAGAAAGCTTGATTGAGAAAAAAAATCTATCGCAATTTAAATTGGATGATGAATTAAAAAAAATTATTAACATCAAAGAATTACACGGGAATAAAAATTTTACAGCTAAAAAACTTGCGTTTTAAATTCTAACATGGTATAAAATTTGCCTTGTGTCTCAAATTTATGATAAAAATATTCTCCAAAACTAAAGAAATATAAATATTAAAATCGGTCAGAATTTTTACTTAATTTAAAATTTAATTAGAATTAATTAAAAACTTAATAGCAATTTTGAAAATCTTTTAAATAGTAGCGTACAAATTTGGCAGTTTTTGGGTTTACAATTTTCTCTGTAAATTGTGCTGAAGGATTCGTGCAACTTGTTTGTCTAAATATAACGACGCCTCTTTAGCTTGGAATTATTATCACTTTTTTCTTTCAATTAACTGAAAAAAATATTTTTTAACAATTTTTTATTCTTAAAAAAATCTATTTTTTAAAGAAAAATAAAATTAAAAAAATATAGAGAGAAATATGGGCCATGACAAGTGTGAGATCATTCACAGCTTCAGAGGTCTCACATCCGGATTATTTTAAACCAATGAACTTAAGTACAAATACTACTTTTATTGATTTTTTGTCTGGTTATCTCGTCAAATCCGTAGCTTCCTCATTATTTTAATAATACATTAATGGATTAATATTTTTTTTCACTGAGGAAACTTGATATATCTTGTACAGTTGAACTTAAATTTCATAACTAAAGATTTTAAGCCATATTTTATGAAAACCGTTATTTAAAGTAGTAAATCGAGAAAACATTTACTGCTTTAAAACATCAAAGACAACTCAAAATTTAATCATAATTGAACTAAATGATTTTAAAGTTCTAGAACAATGGCAATAGGTACGTGTATGCAAATTTTAGAATTGGAATCTACACGAATAATTCTAAACTAATGTTAAATTCCTGGAATAAACTAGTTGAATATATTTACTGCTATCCATTATGTAAAAAGTGGATTCTCTGTAAGATCATTAGGAATAAGATAAATCTAAAATTAAAATTAGCATTTGTGGCTAGTGCTTAAGCCTTTTACCATTTCATTAAATTAATAATACAAAATTCAGCTGAAAAGTTTGTTAATAAATATTATCTTTTTTAAGACTCTTCAATATGGAAAATACGTAAAGATAGTTTCTAGGTTCGATACAATAGAGCCATATATTTAATAATGGTTAAAAAGGGAAGACTTAAGACAGTCTCTTAAAAATTAATAGTATCAAAAACAGCAAACATTTGAGGCAGTAAATCTGACATTTCTATACAAATAGGATTGATGCATTTAATGAGAGTGAACTGAAACTAAAGGAAAAGCGTTCACAAATTGTAATTTGTTAATCAAAATATTGGATTTTAAAATTTATGCATGTTGCGATTTTAATATTTTCACCAAATATGGTTTTGTTACTGATATATGTTATTACATTTTATTTATAACTGATAAAAATATGATTATAGTATATTTTTTGCTACTGAAGAGAGAATGTCTGCAAAGTAATAGCAACAGCAATATATTTTAAAACTAAAGATGATAAAATTGTAGAATATAAGTTGCAGTGTTATGTTTATATTACGATTATGTTGTCATTGTCTAAAAAATGTTTTATTTTATATTTGAAAAAATTTATAAATGACTGAATTTAATAAATAACTACATAAAAATTAATATGTTAGACAGTGGCTTTCAAGAATAATTTAATTTATAATAATTGCCGCTATGCAATGGTGCAATTGCATGTATTCATTTTTTTTTATTTGTAACTTTTTTTTGTTATCGTATCCTAGCTCTAACGGGATGAAAGCACCCATATTGCAACAAGCATGCTTATTAATCTTCATCAAGCATGCTTATTTTCAACGGTTTTTTTTTGATAAAAAGTTTAATAAAATTTTAAAAAAGAATTCTTTTAACTTAAAAGAAGAAACAAACAAAAAAAAGAATTAATTTTAAGACTAAAACTTGTTTTGAATTGATTTATGTACCAAAGCGTGATCTTGAGCAATTGTATAAATTTTATGTGAATAATATACTGGCTGTCTCCTAACAGAGCCCCAGTTGCAAAAGTGACAATCAATATTTTTAGAAAATGCACATATTTTTATGTATTTTATTTTAAAATATTTATATAAAAGTTTTAAAAAAATTTAAATGTATGTAATAGTTACATAAAAAATATCACTATTTACAAGAATTGAAATATCCATTGCAGAAATGAATTGTAGATTTCAGTTGAGTTGAACTCGTCCTTTAAAGCAACTAAATAGTTTTCTGAATATTAAATCTTGTTTAATAACTATATAAATAAAAACTTAAAACTCAATATTTGACTAAAACTTAGTAAAATAGTCAAAATTCTGAATAAAAAACATCTGCAGCAAAAAGTAATGACATGATGTTTAATTAATACATAAATGAGGTACTAAGTGGCATCAGTCTGTCAGAAATACTAAACTTAAACCTTTTTACATTACTTTTTTTTGTTAAGAATTAAAAGAATAAACTTTGTTAAAACCTTTTTTTACAAACTGTCATTAACGTAAATTTAAAGCCATTAAATGTAAATTTTCGTTTAATTTTGTTAAGTACCATTTGTCAATAGCTGCAAAATGTGAGATTTCAAATTAAATACAGCACTTGATTCACAAAACAAAAATGCACTCTCAAATGATAAGAATTTAAAAGATAAAAAGACAGAAGATTTTTTTGCCTTGACTATAAAAAATGATAAGAAAAAAAAATCCTTGTTCAAAGTGCGTAAGAAAGGGGAAAAAAGAAGAAGGGAAGGAAAAAAAACTCAGTCTCTGTCGAACAGATAATTATGTTATCTACCAACGTTCAAACAAGGGATCATTCTAACCAAATCAAACGGTGCCACCAATTTAAGTATTATGTATCACACCATCGCTCTATCGAGCCGAAACAAAGAAAAAGTCTTTAAATATATATCCTTACAATAATTCTTATCGTATCACCTTATCAGAAAAACGCCTCTCAAACTCCTCATTTCCACCCTATTTAAAAAAATTAAAATACTTGAGGCGGCTTGGAGAGCTGCAAAAAATTACCACACTTAAGCTTTGATGGTCTGGAACGTACGTTCTTTTCTTCTTCGTATTTTTTTATCCTCCCCAAGTCGTTAAAGAAAACTGCCCTAGAACAATAAGTGAAAAAATGAATGCAGAGATCCATTAAATTAAGGTTTATTGTTTTTTATCATCTTCAATGGTCAAAGAAGGGCCATAAATTTTTATTTGCCGTCAGTGGGCGTTGTCGTCTTTTGTTAGCTGGAGTAGTGCGCCCTCTCCATCTAGGAGTTATAGCTTCCTAATGAAAACGCACGATACGAGGCAGTTAACAAGATTAAAAACTTCGCCACTGCCGCGATCGGTTCTTCATGTATAATATTATTACTTTTTTTAAATCTTCCACTGTGGGTAGGAGAAGCGAAAAAAAATCATGCATGGCTGTATCAAGAACTGATTAGAGAGCTTGAAGAAAAACTGTAATAACACTCATAAAAAGAGCTATTAGTGTCACACTCTTAAAAAGATATTCGCATAAAAAATAAACTCGTGTGGGGAGGAATCTGTGTGCTGCTGATGTGGGTGAAATACATTGCGCTAATCGGGGTGTTGTTATTCTAAGTGATATAATTATTTAAAAAATGGCTTAAGTCAGCCTTTTGTTCTCATACGTAATGAAGTTTGAAATTGGATTGCCATTTGGATATTAAAATGTAGCCAACTGTAATTAAAATGGAAGCAAGGTTTTGCAAAATTTGCAAATTAATATTGTTTAAACTTATTTCGATGTTTTAAAGAAGGTAGGTTGAAAATTTTTTCAATGAATTATAATTAAGTAGGTAAAGAAAATTTTAAGACAAAAGTACAATATTTATAAAGATGCCCGTTACAATTTTGAAAATATAAAATATAAAATTCCGTCTCAAGGTTTATAAGATAGTTTTAATAATCTATATATTTACATGAGTTTTATGGAAAAATTTTCATTTTATTAAAAAATTAGCTTTTCATTATTTTTATTGAAAAATTAGCACTTCCAGAGAAAAAAAATAAATGCAGTAAATTTAAATTCAATAATTTAAAATTTTAAATAAAATTCTCATGGACTACTTACTATGCATATACTGTACTTAGATTATTTTTATTATGCTGTTTTAGCATTATTTACTGGCCTCCTGTTTTAAGCAATAAGTTTTCGCCAATACTTTTTCTGCTGTTAGCAATAACGGCGATTGCAAAATGCCTTTGTAATTAGATTTGAAAACTATTATAGAATTTAGTATTGCAATCGCAGTCAAAATTTAGTCATCTAAATCCTGCAGACGAATTTGTAAAAAAAATCATGAGCATTATAATTATATATGGAAAATATTTATGAAATGTAAAAACAGACAGTGATTAAAGTTATACGATTAGATTCAATAGCTTTACTCATCCATATGATTGAAGAATATATCTACAATTTTTTTAAACCTTTTTAAGGAAAAGCTGCACTCTGATCATGAACCCTTAATGATAAACGTTTAACCACTAAATAATAAAATACTTAATATTATTGTCCTGTTAATTGGAAATTATGAGTTTTTTGATGAACACAATAACAATATTTAAAAATTTTAGTCAATTTTTATAAAAGTAAAGATATCATCCAAAAACACATCATTAAAGTTGATACAGGAAAAAATTCTGACAAAATTTTAAAATTAAATTTATAAACTGATTCTGGACATAACAAATTAATGGCAAAATTAAACATATATTTAATCATTATAAGCTTCATGAATATATATTGTTTTAAAGATGAGGTTCATATAAGACCCTCATATATTTATGCAAAACATACATTCGTCATTTTTAAATTTCATTTAAATCACAATTCCATGCAAATCTTGCAAATTATTAATTATCGTTGTAAGCAGGAAATCTCTTTCTCTATCTTTAGAGGATACTTTTAAAAAAAGGAAATCCATTTTTAAGATTCCAGGCAATCTAAATCACCAACCTCGGCATCTTCAGGCAGCATTCGGGAGAATCACGTCAGTTTACCACTCAAGAGCCACCAACAAGATCTAATATCTAACTGCCAGGAAGAAAGAAAGCAAGAAAAAAAACCTGCAACCCCTGGGTGGGGGAAGTAGTTGCAGGCTGCTAATAAGAAAGGTTGAAGGGGCAGGCATTATACAAGAAACAAGATGGGGGTGGTGGGAGGCCCACAGCATCAGCTAAAAGAGCAGAGCAGCAAAAGTCCTAAACGAGCAATATCCATTAAGTCTTGGAGAACTTCGTTCTCTTGACCGGGATCCCTCGTAGGAGCCCGAGTAATGGATGTTGATGACTGTAAATCAGATTAGGAGCCTTTTTGGATTCTACATCATCGTTCAATTACCGGAGTCCGGGAGAAGAGTTCCGGATAGTCCAGGGACCCCCCCTCCCAAACCAAATTAAGACCAACAGCTCTTCGGCTCCAAAACGATTTGCCATCAAATATTCAGGCGTGAATTAATGTGCGGTGCGCGTTTCATTGGATGGGAGGCTTGGAGGATGGGGATTCGACTTCATTTAATTATCCGGCTGGATGCCTGAAAGGAAGCAACGGTTGTGATGGAACGTCGATAAGAGAGAGCGCTCTCTCTTCTTCCAGCCATCCCTGGGGGAGATACTAAGTAGATGCAGTTTTATTAAAGGATGTAGAACCATCTCTTCTCTCTTTTGCTTCAAGAGTCTTTCCTTGAGGAGGTTTTAGACGGTTAAACAAGTCACAAAGAGCAAAGGGAAGAGCCTTGCTTTTTTACAGAGGAAAGAACGCATTGTCAGTTGATTGCTAAAGTGTGTTAAAAACCTAGCAGCGCCTAGCATTATTTGTCCCACAAGAAGTTCGTAATATTAAAAAAATATTCTATTTTTATATTAATTACATCGCATTGGATAACAATGATTGCGAAGTATTGATATTTATTATAACATACATAATCATTATATTAATATTGGGTATATATAAATTTTTTGGGGGGGTTGATTAAACCCTAACAAGCATTAAATACACAAATACTAAAAACACTATTATTTTAAAAGCTTTTTTTAAAACTGCTTAAAATCAAAATATGATATAGAGCAGAAATTATATGTTTTTCATAGCATAGGGGAAAAAATGATACCTCTATATTAATTGCGTCGCATTGGAGAGCAGTATTGCGAAATTTTTGATTTTTTTAAAAAAAATTTGGGGATGGTGGTGAAAGAACGATTAATTACTGGCATACGGCTAATATACAAATACCAAAAAACCTTATATATATTTTGGAAACCATTTTTTTCCTCTGATTGAAAAAAGATGATTTAAGGCATTAAGTGAATATTTTACGTAGCATAATAAAATAATAATAATAATAAAATAATGGCACTTATTGTTTACCAATGGATTCTAAAACCCTCCTCGCTTTTGCGCTTGTGATGCCATGAGTTTAATTCGACAAAATAGAGGTGAGAGGAAAGAGGAAATGAGATATTCAAATTTAATAATATAGCAAATTCCGGATATTCTCACTCCTTCAAAGTGTTACCTCTTAATTACGCCGCGTCAGAGAATAGTAATTGCGAAATATCGATTTTTGGCAATATTCGGAGTCGATTAATCACTGGCATGGGGTTAATACTCAAATACGATCCCGTTTTTTACAACTGATTGAAATCAAAATGTGTTACAGATCAGTAACTGTAATCACAATCAATTTATTTAAATCACTGTGTTTACATGATATGCAAAAATACAGATTGTCAGACTAGCTACAGGTCGATGGATTTGATTCCTAATTTTATATGGATTTGCATTTTAAACAGATCTGTATACGTGATATTATCTATTTAGCTCTTCATGTTTAATAGCTATAAAATTCCTTTATATTAAGATCATCGGATAAATAGATTTCTTCTGAATTGATTTCTTTTAAGATTTGACATAAAACTATAAAGTTTTAGATGTGCTCATATATTAATTTCGAACATTTAACTCAAAGAGTTTTTAGTTATCAAATTCAGACTGGCATAAAGGCGTAATTCCAAATATATTTCTCTCGAATTGGGGACTTTCTACAACATAATAAATTCAACAACATCTCAAAATTTAAATTCATCGCTGATTATTTTTGTCTATTTCATATACAAAAAAAAATTCTATTGTGTATATAATGCATATGCATATTTTGCATGTATGTGTATTATGTATATACTGTACACCCTCATATACATAAAATTCTTATACAAAAATTAAAAATGAAATCCCCATAAAAAATTTATAAAGAAAATTATTAAATTAGTGTATGTGACCAAATATAAATATTAAAACATTATTTTACTTCTGAACATTATTGTTGCGAATTTTCTTTCCTTCAAGTTTAATTTTTTGCAATTAAATTACTTCGTCAAAAAACGCAAAAAGAAAGATTTGCTCTTTTTATTCGAAATAAAAGATTTATAAATATAATATTATTTTTCAAACTGAATTCACATAGATAAAGACAGCTTCCATTCAAATATAGCTTCTGGTGTGAGTTTTATTTCACTTGCATAAAAGCATAAATTTCTGAATGAGTTTCATATGTATGAAAGACTAGTATAAATATAATTAGAAATCTAAACACAAATTTATCTTTCGAATTAATTTTCAATGTCTCTTTTTTATTTTAAGTCTATCAAGCAAGTCATAAACAGCATAAGTTAAAGCTTTGATGATTTGGAAGAAACAAAATAGACTGAGAAATAATTTCAGACAGAAGTAATTGAGCAGAAAATTCTGTAATATTGTTACATAGCCGATTACGTCTTATTTATTAAGAGTGTCTTAACCAATCAAACAAGATCCTTTGAACTTGAGAAAAATAATTTATGTTGTAAATTTAGTAAAGAAACTACTGAGGAATTTATCAAATGAATTGTAAGTATCTGAAAAATATAGACTTTTCAGAACTGCATGCAATGTGTATATGTTCTGTTATTGAGATTGTATTTGACCAAAATTATTTAAAATAAAAGAAATGTTGAAATTATATAATCTTTTAAGAATAAGCTAAAATAAATTGTTGTAAACTTTTTTTTTTAATTCACAGGAATTATAACTGGTAATTTTCATAATTTAAAATATTTCAAATGAAATGCCTTGAAAATCGAAATACCATAATTAAAAGAAAAAATTACGAAGAATATTAATTTTAATTGATAACTTTTTTAGACTAAATGTTTTTTTAAATTTTATTTTTTAAAGATATAAGTCTGCCTTTGTTCAAATAATAAAAATGATGAGATTTTACATTTTTTTCATGAATTTTTCTTTGAGAAAGTCTTTTTTTAATGAAATTCAGAACTGTAAGAGTAATATAAGCTCGATATCAAATTTTATAGCCTTTTAATTAATTGTTTTACATTTTTGTGATGTTTACAATTTTAAATGCGCTAACAACATTAAGGTCAGTCATGTTTTGAAAATATTTTTCTTTCCTTTATGTTGATTTTTAATTACATTCGTAATTAATATTGCATAGTTAGATGCCCGTTTTATATTGCATTTTCTTTTAAAAGAGAATGCAATATAAAAAGGGTAATAAAAGATTATCATGGCTCAAATCTTTAAATTTTTGAAATTCATACCATCAATTTTAAATGGCTTGTTAAAATCTTAGCAAATTACTTTAAATATAGAATAAACTTTTAATTATTAAATAACTCTGAAGAAGTAAAGTAATGGCCTTTCTCAAAAGAATATATTTCTTAATTCATTTTACAAAAGCTCTTACATAATTTATCTCAAGTGGAAAGATTTCAAAACCCTCTAGTATAATAAAATGGCCCATCACTGAAGTTTAAATAAAAGATAAAAATCTAATAAAAAATAAACTAGAAAGAACACCATTCATTTTCTTCATATCTCACTTTTTCCCCAAGATTTTATTTACAAAATCATAAACAAATTCCAAAGCATATTTACTTCAAAAAGTAAGCATATTTCATAATAAAAATCTCCGAAAGAATCTTCGTTTTTAAAATGTCTTAGAACTTGAAAAAAAAAAGAAAAGAAAAGAAAGGCAGTTTCAGGCAAAACCGTCATGAACTGAAAATGGTTACTTTCAAACCTCAATTGAGATAGATGCGGCGTTTTTGAAAGACGTAAAAAATAGCGGATGGTATATTTTTACCACAATAAATATATATATGTTTCCATCTCACAAAAGTTATTCTCTGCACACGATAAAATATAAGACAACATTCCACCAACTGTTCGTGTATTTCTTATCTCGGGGTAAAGAAGTAGGAAAAACACAAATTCTTCGTGACTTAACAGGCGTTCCGCCATGTCAAAGATTAAGTACCCAACAAAACGGGAAGGTAAGCTGTTTTTCGTCCATTTTATTAAACTAAATGGTTTCTGCAGACCTGAAAAACTGCACGTTTTATAGAGCGGGAAACTGGACCATTACCGAACGCTATTTTATATGTATCCGAGTTTGAACGTGTTGTTCTTCGCTCCATGGAACTCCGTTTTACTACGATTGGAGGTCATTTTTCTTTTCTCTATATCTTTCATTTAAGATATTTTTCGAATG
>JAPMOQ010034295.1:487066-509649 GCA_026543055.1 Argiope trifasciata
ACACGTGATACCAAGAGCGGCAAATATTTTATCCGACTTGACAGCCCATAGCTACGTTCATAATATCCAGCCCTACGATCGAAGAATTGGGGAAGGGGGGAGACAGACGAACTCTTTCACTATAAAAGCGAAAAAATCATTCGAATCAGTATCGACAAAGCGATACCGGTAAAACGATGGAAGAAAATTGCCCTTATCAATCGCACCAATCACTCCACTACCCACCCCTCGTATTAACCCACCGGAACAACCCCTCCCCTCCCCACCGGGGCGCTTACAAAGCTAACGATATGTAGCGAAAAGCGTGCCCAACTCCTGATGTACACTCTCCAGATGGTGCAGCCCCTGCATCCATCTTGATCAACGTCAGGGCGAGTGGGCCACTCGCGCCCTGTGATCAGCCACCGATGGCCCATTAATGGGTCAGGCGAGTCGGTTATTGGAACTATCAATTTCTCATAGGGCGGAAAGGACGGGTGACGCGTGGCCGCACGTCCACCGGCCATGTGGACAGAGTGGAAGTGAATTAGTAATGGCCGATAGCAAGCACTCTTGATGGCACCATTGGGTGCAACAGTTGCAGTTGGTCAGTCGGCGTGGTTGTGGCCCATCTCTCAATTGGGTCCCCACCATAGACATGTTTGGTGGATTCGCAGTTATTGTTGGGACACGTGATGGAGGAGGGCTCTTGAAGAGATAGAGAAGGCCTATGTATTAGATGACAAAACGAGTGGCAGATACAAGATAATCAGAGCTGCTGTATCGGGACTTTTTTTTTATTGTAGATCACTTATTTATATATATATTTTAGATAACTGCATCTATAAATATAGTGAAATAATTCGTAAATAATTTTTAATAATGAATAGTGGAATGCTGAGCTCAATGGAAATCGGTAAAAAAAGAATATCGTGAAAAAAACACGAAAATGCACGTATTATAATAAACAAAGGAATTATATAATTGTACAAAATTATGCATGAAAAGTTAATAAAAATTATAAAATTATTTTTTAAATTTTCTTAAGGGATAATAAGTTGATTTTTTTCTGGGCGGGGGGAGGATGTTCAACCCAATAAAAGTATATTACAGATTTTTGGAATTTTTTTTTATACAAATGAAATTTTCCTTCATAAAAATTTTCTTCATCTAGTTCAGAAACATATTTTACATCTCATAAAAGAAATTGATATAAAATAAAATGCTAAAAATTAATTATATCAAAAATATTATCCTCTTCTCATAGACAAAATTTTGACTTTGATGTAACTGAAAAAATATTTTTACTCTCAAATAATTGATAAATTTTTATTTAAAATTTTCTTTATCAAATAGGTTATGACTTTATTCTTTTGAGAAAATCCGGACAATAATATCGAACTTAATTAGAGTATTTGCGCTTGTTTAACTTAATTGAATGAGTTTAATTGACATTTTATCAGAAAAATAATCTTTGCTATAACGTATGAACACGGAGGAAAGCAAAATGAAAGAAACTAAGATTTTTTTTTTTAAACCTTTAAATATTTTCAAAAACGAAAAAAATATTCTGTATAATATAAAATCTTAAAAGTTTGCTATTGAAACATGTAGAAATTCAATTTAGACTAATTTTTATGCTGCAACTATAAACACAAATAGCTTCATTTCTGTTTTACTAAAAACTCTGAATAGTTTGTTTTATTTTACAAAAAAAAAGTATCAATGAAAAAAAAAAGAAGAAGAAACTCGGTGGGAAATCTTGCAACTGAATAGAATTTCAAGCCATTAATTTTTATTTCATGCTTTTCCAAATCTCTCTCTTTCTCTGTCTCTCCCCTCCCTTTTTTTTTTTTTTTTTTTTGCTGATTGAAAAAACATCAAATGTCTTCGATTAAACTTTCTAAGTAACGAGATACCTCATTAAACGAGAATAAAGGAAGAAGATGAAAGTATTCCGAAAAAGAAAAAAAGAAGAAATGGAGGAGGGTTGACAAAAAGATTTCATGTTTCGATTTTTTTTTAATTCGAGATATTGAGTGAAAACTTGGTATTAATTACCCCTCACTCTTAAAAATATTATTGAACAAAAATAAAGCATGCGTCATTCTTACAAAACAAAACAAAAAAAAATGCTTTTAATGATGCCATTTCAGGTATTGTGCAATTTTATTACTTGGATTTTGCAATTTTTAAAACATTTCGTGCATAATTTTCAAAATATTTTTCATTGTTGCAATCAAATTCAGTTCTTTTTCGTGGTTTCATCAAATTCTTGCTACACAAAATTGTGGAACTTGAATAAGGCTTTCAATAATGGGCATGGCATTGGTGAACGTTATTCACGAAAGTTCCGGAATCTAGTAATTTTGCTATATTTATCGTGATAATTTGAATTTCGGTCATATTTTGATTGATAGATTATTGTGACTACTTCTGACACGGGACTACAATTTTAGTCTCAAGATATCATACCGAATTTCCTTTATTTAAGTCAGCGAGTTTAAGAATTATCTCATTTATATGCAATTATCTCATTTATATGCAATTACAATAAAGATCGATAGACGATCAATTTTCTGACAGATTCAATTGGAAATTTGATCGGAATCTATATTTTAGTTGCAAACTTTGTGTACCAGATTTCATCTATCCAGTTCCTTTTATTTTGTTGTTATTGAGCTCATTTGTACTCAACAGCCAGGCAAAGATGATAATCAAAATGATAATAAAACAAAACTGTATATTTTTGTTCAAAACAAAAATCTGCAGTTTTTGTCATAATTGCTTATATTAAATACCATCCATCTGATTAAAAGCAATTTTTAGTAATTGACAGAGACAGACAGATAAACAATCTGATGTTAAATATGTTTTTTAAAAGGGTTTTTTTTTAACTTGGGATTGTCTGAAATGTTGGGATTGCTCAAAATCACGATTTTGAATTTTTCAGTTGTTGGAATATTTCCTTTATATTTCATACACGAGAAAGCAAAAAGTTTTAGTATGATAAAAGTTACAGTTTGAAGATGGATTACCAGAGAGTTTCTTTTTAACAGCACTGCTGTCATAGGACGCCATTTTATTAGCGTAGTCCATTTCAATACATAACAAACAAAACAGGTTTAAATCTATTAAATAATCCAATTGTAATTAATGTCTATCACTATTTATAAAAATTGATTCTCAACAAATAATTAGAATTAAATTTTACTTAGTCAAAATAAAACACAAATAATATTCCAGGCGCCAGGTCACTAAAGGCGAATGTAAATAAGTATAAATAAGCAATTAACATTTTGAAATAAAAATGTAATTCAAAGTTCATAAAATCGGCATGAATATTTTCAAAATTCATATTACCTTTATATTTATAGATGGAATTAAAAATCAATTGATATCAATAAAATATTAAAATTAGGGTCTTAGAAAATATTAAGGTCGAAAATTCAAAAAAAAAAAAAAATGAATTGTTAGCTTAATAGTGACAGACTCAATTATTCAAGAGAATGAATCAGATCAAGTTAGAAGTATTTCAGGGAAATTTAATTAAAATTGGGACTCATATAAAATATAATTTAAATAACTCTTAACATTTCAGTTCAAGGCTATAGGAAAATCAATAAAAGAATGTATCAATTGAAAATAAATTTATTAGTAATTTTATAATGTGAGATATTGGAACATCCAACTGAAGAATCAAAGATTAATACAGCATTATTTTGATGAAATTTAATTCAAATTGTTCTGTTTGCAAAACGAAATATTTGTGTCATTTCTTCAATTTCAGTTAAGAGGTTACTTATCAATACAGAATAGCCCTAAACTTAAAATCCCAAGGGTTCCAATCTCTGGGATATTCCGTGGTCAGTTGAATAAATATATGTTGGAAAAATTTAAGAAAAATGTGTTGAAAATAGTAATACGTCAATTATTAACAATGTAATAGTAGAAATAGGAAGTATTTGGGGGAGTGGGGGGGAGGTATATAAATTCTAAAATTTGATTTAAATATTTCTTGGAAAAGGAATTGATGGAGGAAAGAAACAATATTTTATTCTGGACTTGGCCTGAAGAAATCAAATCTTCGTTATTTTGCAGAAACCGCACAAGATTTCTAATTTTGACCTTGGACAATTTATTTGGAGGTTAAGAGATTATTGTGTTGGCGTCCTGGCTCAGGGGTAGTTCGTCATCCCCTCGTTTGTCTGGACTTCAAGAGTTCAAGTCCCAGTTCAGGCACGGTTGTTTTTCCTCTGTTCTATATGGGAGATGTATGTATGAGCCCTCCTATGAAAAGGGATTGTGCAACAGAATGCTTGATGCAGGAGTGGCAAAATCGTACTCTTGACCCTAGTTGGCGCTATAAGATACACA
Organism: Argiope trifasciata; assembly: GCA_026543055.1. Classification (NCBI taxonomy): domain Eukaryota; kingdom Metazoa; phylum Arthropoda; class Arachnida; order Araneae; family Araneidae; genus Argiope; species Argiope trifasciata. The sequence goes on from JAPMOQ010034295.1 coordinate 491,423, forward strand.
CCTTATAGGCTTAAATCGCTGTCTTTGTAACAGCTTGTCCATTGGCAAGTGTCATAAGAAACAACAGCAGGGATTATTGAAAAATAAATCTAACAAATACATTTTCAATTTTATCGGGGAAGATATTTAGAGATCCACCAAAAGGAATAAAAGATCAAAACGTAATTTTGTATAAATTTAATCAAATTTCTGTATGTATAAAACAAAATACCCGGCTTTCTTACTATCATTTCTTCAGCTACTGGAGAGCGCTAGTAGATGGAAAGTATTAATTCGAAATAAATATAATTTTTATTAGTGATACTTTAAAGATCTAAAAGAAAAAATATATAAATCAAATCAACATGATATAGGGAAAAATTAAATAGTTCTGCATGTAAAATTAAAATTTGCTTCACTACTTCAGTTTCGACTTAGCAATTTCTCGAAAACAACAATTCAAAGCGGCTGGACAAAAAATTTTAGAGCGAAATTCTAAATGAAATCTAATGAAGGAATAAAGAAATCTATGTATAACTTTGAAGATATTTATTCAAATTGCTCTTCCAGAAAGGAATAAAAGCTTTAAGACGTTTCCTTCGTTTTAATTTAGCGACAACCGAAAAACTAGCAAAGAAAAACGATGACAAAATTTGAATATAAAACAGAATGTTTCACTACTACTTCAACTTCAATTTAGCAGTACAAATTCGTAACCAATAGACAATTAGTTTTATAACTACATTGAAAGATTCAATGAAGGGGTCAAAGATTAATACATCATTTTCTATACATTTAAATTGGTCTACCAATTAAAAATAAAAACTTTGAGCTGTTTCTTCGGTTTTAATTTAGTAAGTATTAAAAAATGATGCATATAAAACAGAATGCTGCCCCGTTACATCAGCATCAATTTAGCAATTTCTGGAAAAGTACCAATTCGAAATAAAGATACAATTAATTTTAGTGCGACATTTAAAGAACCATCTGAAGGAATCAAAAACAAATGCAGAATTTTGACAGTATTTAATTCATATTATTCTACCAACTAAAAATAAAAACTTTAAGCCGCCTCCTGAGCTTTAATTTGGTGACTACCGAAAAACTAACGGACGAAAATCATCAATTCGAAGCAAACGAGCTATTAGTTTTACTGTGGGAGACTTTTAAAGAGCCAAATCGAATGAGTCAATCCTCCCACCCACGCTGTCCTCTCTCTCTCTCCTCGTTCGATGAGATCGCCGAAACGAATCCTTCTTTCGTTCTCTCTACGGGTGCTGATGATTGCATGAAAATTTTATTAAATGCTGTCAGAGTTTTCCGCTGAGAAACGACGCTGGACCTCTTGAACTCGGAGATCATCTTAAGTAATGGAATTAATGAATGCGCTCCTAATCATCCACTGACATGGCCAACATCCTGCCCTTAACGACTTTGTGGACCCTGCCTTAAAACGGAAGCACTTGACTTTTAATTCCGCATGACAGAGCGCTCATAGGAAAGCCATCGTTCATATTTAAAGAAAGCGCGGTGATGAATGTCATTTGGTGGACAGCCGACTCGCTTCCATTCATTCACACGGGACGGGGAATTAATAATTTTGGTAGGAGAATGCTGGATTCGGTTCACGTCTGCCGAAAGGATGAGGATGGGATTTTTAATTTTAATGAATTATTTGGTAAAATTCTGATTCCATCAAGCTGTTAGCGCTTTTAAGGAGGAATGAAGTTTTATGCTATACCCTAGGAAATGAATTATTTGTGATCTTAATACGCGTCTGATTATTTTAAAAAGCACAAAAAAAAGAGGAAAAATGAATTTTCATTTTTTTTTTTCATTTGGAAGTTATTTATATATTGGTAAAAAAAATCATACCAGAAAACCAGTTAAAAAACAAAAACAAAATTTTGGAAAAGTAACGTTAAAGTTCTTGTTAATAAAATTAAATGAAATTAAGTAGACAATTCAACAAATTTTAAACGTTTCTAATGCTTATTGCTTAACTGTCATTAAAAGTATTTAAGCTCATTAATGCTTTAAATTTTATTAATTTTTCGTCTTAAAAATATAGAAAAACTACTAAAACAATGCTAAATTTTTAAAAACCCTATTATTGTAGCGAAGAATGAAATAAATCTGATTTAAAAACGTTACTATATGTCGTATATATTTCTATTCTATTACAAACGATAGTTCAGAAGAAAAAAAAATTCCCCCCCCAAGTTGAAATTGGGTTTTTCTTTCTGTAATTTTGTCCTTTTTTATCTTTCAGAAATAATAAAGCCAATAATTTAGTATCTCAATTTGTATAAATCGCTATTGTTGCATTAAACAAAAATAGCATTCCCATGTAGTTTAAATCAATGTTAGTACTTATTTAGTACTTTTTAAGATACATAGTGCTTTTATAATATATAATTATATAAGAATAGACCTATAATGTTATTTTGTAAAGATTTGATCAATTTCTATATATTTTTGTCTTTCAATAAATTCATTATGCAATATGTAATTCATTAATAAAAGTTGTCATTTCAGTATATAAAAACAAATAGAAATTAATTTTTTAAAAATTGCTGTAAAGCATAAACAAGTTGAACAGGTTTGACATTTTCGTTATCTAGAGAAAGATTAAGATGCTCTCAAGAACAAAATTCCTCACAATGCATTGTTTGCTCCTATTTTTTGTGAACAGCAACAAAAAAAAAAAAGAAAGTACGTTTTCACGTTAAGGGCAGTTAGACATTTTTACTAATTATTCGCTTAGAATTATGAAATTTTTTTATGCTTACGTATCTAAATACAAATAAACGCAATTTCTTTAAAAAAACGTTTAAAATGTTATGATGAAAAAAGTAAAAGATATATAGTTTTAAATAATTTCAAAATATTACAGTCTTAATATATAGTCGTCTTAATTTTTTATATTTTACAATATCTATTTCTTATTATCTAATATTAATTTATTTGGAATAATACTGTGTATAAATTTATAATTATAATTAAAAGCCTGTTGTTATTGTTCTTTCCAATGTCATTGTCAATTGACATCACTTGTCATTAACAAGCCCGCTGATCGCTGGCAGCGATTTTAAACCTAAATTAGCGTTCCTTGTTTTTCAATAGCGCCAACTAGGACCAAGAGTACGACTTAGCTATTTCATGCTTCATATTCGCTTGCACAACCCCTTTTTACAATGGGGCACATTCACCCTACTCACAAATAGAACATATAACAACCATGCCTAAATCGGGACGCCCTGAACACTAGGAAGACAGGCTACCCCTAAGTCAGGATGCCGACAGTTAAAAACTTATTTTCTAGAAATATTTTTATGCTCACCAAATTTTTATAGAAATTGTATGTTTCCTGAACTGAAATTAACTTTCAACTATCTAAACAAACTCAAATATAAAATGGCTCCTTTTCTTTTAATGTTTAACCGAAATCTTTATTATCAATTCTATTTAATTTCTTCAGAAATTGAGATGCTTGGGACATTTTAAAAATATTTAAACCTAATTAAAATATCATCTTAGGAGAAGCCATTAAGATGGACTTTTTTCCTCCAAGACTTTCAAATATTTATTTTAAATGAATAATATATTTTATAATATTATTTTAGTTGAATATAAATATGTATTTTAGTGATGAACCAATAAGATAAGATCCCACGTTTTTGTCCACTTTTGCTTTTTTTAAAGTCACTAACCCCTTAAATGATGATTTTAAAAAAAATTGCATTTTCAGGGATTTTTATCTCTTGACATGTTTTGGAAAAGAAGGATGAATAGTTAATTTAAAATTTGATAAAAGTAATTTATAACTATTTTTTAATAACTCATCTAATGAAAATTCTATTTCATTTTTTAATTTGATATAAAACAGTTTTGAACTATTTCTTATTTGAATGAATGGCCTTGCCTGATCTGATACTAATTTTGTTCTGTTTCTAAATTCTAAATTAAATTAGATAATTTCTATTTCTAAATTAAATTAGATAAATACGAAAAACTAGAACAAATTAGAAATATTTAATTATCTTTTAATATCATTTAATTTATTAATATCATATAATTAAAAGTAGAAACATATATGTAATTAATAGGATGTAGGCATTTTTTATTTCTTTGTTTAAAGCTAAATATCACTCCACCTTAGATTACAATATGATTAGTATCTTCAAAATATTAAAGAACCGAAATGGTATTTTGATTTCGCAACTGCAATTAAAATCCTTGCATCCCGTACACAGCTAAGGTATCAGAAATCAACAAATCCCTTTCTTTTTCCTGTTGCATATGTATTTAAAAAAGAAAGAATAAACTCTGTAGGATGTGGCATTAATTTACCATTGTGGTTTAATTTACCATCCGTGATAGGATGGTAAGTGAAAGACTCAATTCTAATATTATTAGATTATTTTCTCTTTAAGTATTAAATAAACGACAATAATGATAAACCATCAAGAAAAGTGAACAAATTTTATAATGAAATTTTTTATCAATATTTCAGATACCTCTGGAAGCAAACAGATCTACAAACAGCTGTTAAGATGCTTTAGAATGATCTATAAAGGAAATTTGAGCACCGCCCCTCGTATCGCCGGACGTTTCCATTGGCAGAAGACCGATGAACATCGGACACACATGGCCATTAGTCACCGCGTTATGATTCAAGGGAGATAGTCCATAAAGGGTGCTCCAATATCATCAAAAAGGTCGATGGAACAGCCGCCACAATCCCTACGAATACACTCCTCGTAACCAGGTTATTAGTGTCAAACGTCGTTACGTACCGATGCAACTGTCACGGAGATTAACTTGGCTGTCTCCGGCCATGGCAGTAGGATGGTAAATTTAGCATTTAAGAACTCATCAACTATGCACTGGCCTTGTCGAGTGAATTTCAGCGATGAACCGTCCGAATCGTCCGGCGCTAATGGGAATGTGGCAGACCACTGTCCATTTGCAACCACTGCTCGGGTGATTAGCGTCAAACAAGTAGCGTGGCTTTAAAATCTTCCCCTCTAAAATGTGTTAGGACCTGCAAATACGTGACAGGTTTGGTCAGTGAGAAATTTTAGATGTGGTTATTATGCGAGGAATGTTTAATGATTTAAAGTTAAACATGCTAAATTTTCATAGATGTAACTGCTGCAGAAGATTTCGGTTCGTCTAAGTAGTACAAGTTGGATGTAACAGTTGAAATTTAAACTGTCTTAGTAGGAATAGGTATGGTTTTAGAATAGATCTTGGGTATCGAAAGTAATTGTTTTTTATCACTTGTACGTGCATGTAAGATTGTAGAGTTTTAATAATGATTTGCAATTTTTTAAATGCTGGGGGTCATCAAAAAAAAGATTTAAAAAATTTTGCGTTCAAAATTTTTATTTTTTTGATATTTGAATTTTGCATGCAACAATAAATGAAAAAAAAAGGAAGAAATGATTACATTTACAAAAAATGAAAAGAATCGAATACTTTGAGTTGCATGTAGTTTTATAATCTTATAAACTGCCTATATCATTCAGTCTTTTTAGAAAAATCTTAATAAATGATTGCTATTCTAGATTTTAACCTTTGCGAAATAAAAATAGTATCAACTTGTATTTGCTCATAAATCTGCTATGCAAAAATATTTAATCAATCATTATTGGTCCATGCTCTTATTAAATGGTTTGTATAAAGCTTCTTATTTATAATTTCTTTCAGTTTTCTTTTAGTAATTCTTTATAATGAAATTTTCTATTCAGATTATTATTAAAAATCCTATACATATGGCTTTTTTAAGGAGGAAATGGACATTTTCCTTTTTTCATAACAAGATATTATCTGCTTGATTGAATATAAAACCTTCATAAAAATTTGTTTATACTTCAGCATTTTTTATCGAAATTCGAAATATAACAAATAATTACAGCAAAGGCTCTGAGTTTATCACATATCAAATCAGTTGTTGAAAGCTATCTAACTATGGATCAGTTGAAAGCTCATATACGTTAATGAAAGCTCATATACGAGAAAGAAAAAAAATTAGAACTTGATGGAGTTCTAACGCTTTTGTAAACAAATAGTTTTTAAATATATATATAATTGTATCATATTTACGTAAAACATTATATTTACAAAATCTCCCAGTGCAATACATTTTCCAATCTTCACTCTTTAAAAATTTTTTTTAATTAAAATGAGAAAATATGTGCAGTCAAAAACGTTTCATCTTTTATTTTCGGTAAAAATAAAGATTTTTTGAAATAGCAAAAAGTTTTTCAGAAGGGTAAAGACCCCTGAGCACCTGAGGGCAGAAGTCTGATTTCTAGCTCATAGGAAGATGGCACACATTTGCACATTTCCTTTTTGCAAGAGTCCTCTTGCATACACAGAACACAGGGTTATAAACAGGTTAAGAACAACCATGTGTGAATCAGGACGCCCAATTGGTCAGGAAGACGTGCCACCCCCAGGCCGGAACGCTTGCTGAAAAAAGTTCGTTTTTCTATAAATTATTATTAATTTTTGAAAAATACAAACTTAAATTAAGCATTTAACTAATGTAAAAATTAAGTACAATATTAGTGATAACTAATTTTTATCAAACAGAAATGCACAAAATAATTTTCAAATTCAATAATGGAACAACTTTATATGGAATTTCCATATCTATAGATGCTATGGAACCTTCTTATACCTCTGAGGTGAAAAAAATCTTATATATGTATGTACAATATAATCCTCTATACTATGCTTTTTGATTGTGTAATATCATGAATGTACATTAGAAAGAAAAAAAAATATTTATTAGAAAATAAATATTGAGCGAATTCCCATGAAATCTTTAGATAAACACTCCTTATGTTTCATAATATCGTAAGCAAATTTTAGAATAAATTTATCAAATATTTCAGATTTCTATGTGAAGCAAAAAAGAGATGCATAATAGGTGTATAGATTTTATTCATTTAGATCACAGGCCAAATACAATAATACTTTTTCTCTAATTTTTCTCTGCCACATATTTGAAATCCTGTTATCCAAATAGTACAGATTCTGTCTTCGAGTTGGAACATTGCGGATTTCGACTCAAATTCATTTTTAATCCTGAATACACTATTAGTCCAGTCTAAAACTGTGATTTAAAATTTTAATAGTGACTGTGGTAATTAATGCATCAATCTCTTTATCTGACTTCTACTCAAAATCTGCTGATTCATCTCAAAATAATACTCATGTAACTACTTAACGGCATTCTACATTAAATCAACTGAGATAAATCCATTTGAACGCATAGGATTTGACTTATGTTTGGTTTTGAAAATTTTATCAATATTTTTTACTTATATTGGCACAAGAATACAATGACATAAAATGTAATTTAACAATATAGCAAATTTATTAATTCGAAGGAATTTGTGAAACAAAAGAGAAAACTTTCTGACTATTTGTGAGAATTTATATATTTAAATAATATTCTAGAAAGATTATATAATCATAAGCAATATTTAAGATTAAAATATCAATTAAAAGGCTGAACTACTGCTACTGAGATTTGAAACACGGATGATTGCAAAAGAGGGTAAGATCTCTATGATAAAAATATGCATGATAAAAAATAATTATACATCACAAGGTCTTCAAAATAAATTACATTTAGAAACAATTCAATGAACTTGAACAACTTATTAGAAACAGCTTAATAAAGAAAACGACATCGTTCACATTCTGATAACATAACATATTCCGCCCACAAAGATTAGCTCTGAGATTAATTAAAGATCGTGTTTTCATCATTTTCTATCAAATGCTTTTGTCCATAAAAGTTATTTGATCCTCATCATCCACTCTCTCATGTATTTTGACATTTATTAATTGCAATTTTATTATTAATAGAACTCATAATAAGTACGAATTATTTATCTCATAGCTTTCAATATAAATTTAATTTATTCACTAGCAAATGTGTGAGCTTGATCAACTCATAAAATAACACCTTTATAAAGTAAACAATATCGTTCACATTCTGTTAAAATATTTAAAATATTCAGACCGCAGATATGAATTTGAGAACAGATTAAAAACCGTTTTGTGTACATTTCTGCACTTATCTATGGATAAATTTGTCAATAAAAGTTACTTGGTCGTCATTATACACATCCTCAAGTATTTGGGAATTATTAACTCCAATCATTCAACATACAGAAAAAACTACATGCATTGATTTATAACTATTTCTTCATCCAATCTAGCTTAAGCTTTCTCTTGCGGTAATTTAAAAATAGATAGTACAAATTCTTAATCGTTTTCATACGTGATAATGCAACCAGATTTCAGGGTGATATTCTAGATCATTTTTATGCATCTCTTGGAATGAAAACAAACAGCAGCACACGTCAGTTACTTAGTATTCGTTATTTATGTCTGGAAAAAAGTATTCTGAGAATAATTTTCTTATCTCTGTCAAGCTGTCACTCATTTTAACAAGTATATCTTTTTCATCGAAGATTCGCGCACACGTTCACACAAAGTGTTAACTTCACTCTTAACATTATTTCATTTAGTCGATTAGCTATTTTTGACAGCCAGATCACATTTAATGAGTCACCCACTTAACGGCAATTAATTCTGTTATTACTTTATCATTATCCCTATACTACGCATGCAGCGAGCATGATAAAAAAAAGGCTACTCATATACAGATGTTATTATAAGAAGAACGTTATTTTTTTTCCTTCGTATAAGCGCATCTTTACTTTCTTGGGGTATTAATTACCGTTTAATCAAAAACAGCGTTCTTCTTTCAAGATAAAACATGCAACAACGAGCACTTTCATTAAAAGGACACAAAGATTATTTTTCTGGTTTTTTTTCTTTCATATATTCTCATAGCTTTCTACGAAGGAGACCTTGTTTATCTAAGCAACAAATAAACCTAATTTGCACTTTACTTTATGTAATCATAAGATAACGCATTGAGACAGTTAAAAAAACTAAAAGGCATAATTAATAATCGAAATTTACTTAATGAGGTAGGGTATTATGTTTGAAAAAGACCAATTAAAAATGATAATGATAAGAAAATTAAGAAAGTATGTAATAAAAAGCATTTAATAAGAAAAGACAAAATTAAAATAATTTTGACATTTTATTAAATATTTTTTGTTTTTTATTATTCTTGTTTTCATCAAATGTAAAAATGATTATACTATATATTATATTTAGTTTAAAATGCTCTTCTAAATATCTTAATATTCAAGAATGTTTGATATTCCTAATATTTGATGCATATAGTAAGAAGTTGAAAATGTGCTCTTAGCATTTATAGGTGTAGTATACATATTTAATTTGATTTGAAACGACTGTCATAAGAACAGAATTTTTTTATTATTTGCAGTTGGGTGCACTTGATTGATGAACATTTTAAAAGTTTGCAATAATTCTACCAACTTTTCAGCAATGTTAAAACCAATTTTATAAGGAGCTTCACTGTCATTTTTTAGGTATTTTCAAAAGGTTGCCTGCCTGATACGGACTTTCACAAGACGCATTTGTAAAAGCCTAGAAATAATAAGTGCGAGATTCGTACTAAATCGTAAATGCAAAATAATTACATGGCTTTTCTGGAAAAATATTTGAATTTTTTCTCGAATGAAGACTTTCTATCAGTTTCTAGGGCACGAATAGCGACGTCTCAGTTCTGGAACTGGAGGATTAAAAAAAGGTCCTTAGGAAATGTTATTCCTCATTGGAGCAATATAACTCAAAACGAGTTTCCAGTTAATTTACACCATAGCTTACCATCAATTTCTGGGGCGCTGGTTTCACCAAGCTGGAAGATCTCAGTTCATATTTCTTTTCTTTTTAAAAAAAATCCATTTTATAACTTCTGATTTGAAATAAATTTTTAAAGAACACTGGTTTGAAAAAAAAATTTCTATGAAATTAACTTTGACATATATATTTGAATAATTTTTTTAATAAATTTGACCTTTCATATCGTTTTATTTTGAGTGTAAATCTACCAGTAAAATATTTGTTTTATTTCCCCATCAATGGAATCGATCAATTTTTTCCTGTCAATCAAACTGAAGTAAGGAAAAATAATGTAATAAAATAAAGTAAAATGAAAAGCTAGAAGATTAATTTAACCAAGACTACGCTAAAAAACCTGTATTTGTCATCAATTTGTTAACAGATTATGTTAAAAATTATTGAAATCTTTAAATCTAAAAATATCGCTAAGAATATTGAGCTATCATATAAAACCCAACTTTCCTTCCTTCTAAACTTCATTTCATTTAAATAGATAAAATAGGAAGATCTTCGAGACTTTCTAAAAAATCCCTTAGAAGCTGGATCCATTAGAAGGTAATTGGTCAAATCGGATGGCCATAGGAAATATGCTTTATTGAAAACATCAGTGGGCCTATTATGTATTGAAATCTGAAATTATGAGCCGAAATCGCCCTTCTGATTCGAAGCTTGGAGATATAATTCACTGTCATTTGACCTCATTTCAAAATTAAGAGATCAGCAGTCAAATTACGAGACTATATGTTTTTGCAATTGCTTTCAGACAGGAATTTTTTTTCAAGAAATTGAATGTTGAATTATGAAATAGGTTTTAATTTCATAGGAAAAACGTAATTAAATAGTGAGTTTGAAAAATACCAAGATTCCATATTAATTATTATAAAACATCGAAAAATTATTAATGATTAAAAAATAAGCAAAATAATTAGTAACCTGTAAGATTTTTTTTTAAAAAATCTTTAATCGTGAGTTAAAAATAAGAAATATATTTTTTAATAAAAAAATATAATAAAAACAGACTCAAGATCATAAATAAGAAAATTACTGTGATTCCGCAATATTTCTCTTTTAATAAATCATTTTTCATTCTTAGAAGATGAAAAAAATTTCAACAACAAATCAACGTCTTTTCCATCAAATACATATCAGAAATCAACATCCGCTATTGAAGCCTATTTTTAATCTGAATCGTTTTCACTAAAAAAGTACACAGAAGCAAGCAGACCAGTTCCTCCTAATCATAACTGCGGTAGGTTATCTTTGTCACTTGCGACACAGAGTGAAATACGAGAAAAAAAAATAATAACGTGAAAGGGAAAAGAGATTGAGAAAACAGGCGCAACAAAATTCGAGCATTAAAAAAAAAGAATCTATTTGCAATATGATGTTACATTAAAAGACATCTGTTGAAAAGCCTATAGTCAGCGTGTGTGGTCGGCTTGAGGGATATTGTCTTTCAAAATGCCTCTTTTAGCGAATGCGATGAGTGATTTTTCAACTGTTAAGCAAAGAGTTCTCTTGTGATCTACCCTTTTCTTAACACGCTCCGAGAATGTGAAGGCATCCTTTCCCTTGGCATATCAAGAACTCTTTCAGAAGTGTTTATATGAAATTGGCGATTTATGGCCGATAACCTAATGGTTGCTTGTTGAAGAGATGCGCTGATAGATCTTTCCTCAATAATTTACTTAATTTGGAGTATCGGAATCGCGGGTGGGCTTCTCGAAATATGAGATGAAACATATTTTTTTAAGTAAATATATATTGCAAGAAACTGATCTATGTATGTGTATTAGATAATGGCTGGAATTGCGGATTAAAAAAGACATTGATGTAAGCACATTTTTTTTAGAAATTCCTCAGTCATCTTTAACAATTATTTCTATAGATGTGATATCTCATCTATCAGAAATATTTACTGTGTACCAAAGACGCGATATGACTTACTTATTCATAATATTTGTATTTATATCCTTCCTTATATGTATATCCTTCCGTGAAAAGAAGGAATATCATGAAGACCTGATTGGAATTAAATTTTTTCAGGATAAGAGCATTTGAGAAATACGAAATGAATTTCAATGCTTATAAAAATACCATATATTAACTCAAATTTGGTTTTAAAAGCGAGTTACTATTCAGTTGTGAGTTTGTAAAATGGATTCTGTAATATTAGTAGAAGTTCATTACAAATTAAAGATCATTAAGAAGTAAATGTTAAAAATAAAATAAGTCTACTTTTTAGTACACTAACAAAACTGCTTTTTAAAAATTAATTTATTGGCTAAGTTGTTATTTCTATCTTTTTGATAATTATTATTTTATGGCTCAGTTAAATTATTTGGGAAAAATTAATTAAAATTTTGTTTTAAGCGAGTGGCGACATCTAATAATGCTTTCTTGAAATAGAAGTATGAAGATTCTATAATATTGGCAGAAGTAAATTAAAAATTAAAGACTATAAATTTGGAAATATATAAAATATATCTACTTTTTAGGACATCAATAAAGCTGTAAGTTAAAAATTAATTTATAAGGTAGTTATTATTCCTATCTTATTTATATTAATTAAATTAGTATTTGGATACCAAAAAAGATTATTAGTATCTACTGCTCTCAATAAATATAACATTTTCTAATTAATATGCATCAAAAACTCGAGCTAGCATAGGATATTGATTTATATTTGCATATGGATCTATTTCCTGGACATTCCCTTAACAATCATCTAAAACATTTATTTTTGTCATCCATACCATACATTCTGCCCGTTACTGGATTCTTATAATTTGCAAACTTTTTTGTCTCTATACTTATCAAATTTAGAAACTTTATTTAACCATCAGGTATCTTAAAAAGTAGCAGGTAGCCTAACAAATGCCCTATAAATATATTAAAAAAATATATTATCAATATAAATATAAAAAAATAAAAAATAAATATAAATATATTAAAATATCGCGTTTGTTAGTGACTATACTTTAAATAAAATTCATATATTTTACAAATTCAGTATTAATATAAATGATTCCACCGAAGAAAATTACAGTTTAAAAATGAGAATGTAGGTATAGCGATAAGATGTTTGAATTTTTTTTCTAAGTCGTATAAAAACTATGCTGATTTTCATTAAGTGTCTCTTCGAAAAATAACTTTCTTCCGTTTGGCATTAATTTTATACGATATTAATCATAATTTTAAAAAACTGATAATCATCTCGTATAATTAATCACGCATAATGTCATAATTAAAAATTCAATAATTATCTCATATTGGACTTTATTATGTCATGTCTATTACCATATGATAAAAAAATTTAATATTTATATTGGACTTTTATAGTGTAAAAATCAAATATTGGACTTTTTATTGAATCAATATTGGACTTTCGTCGTTTATCAATCAAAGATGTTTCCAAATCAAATATGGTTAAAATAATGATACTGTGTAACAATAAAACATAAGATATCATCATTAAGAACGGAATTATTTCAAGATGAAAGTACTCAATCATATAATCATCTTGTTATTAAAAACTGAGGAGAACAATCAGATATCTTTTAATGTAAGAACACACAATGCAACAGATTCATATAATACTTTCACTAAATACTCTATAGATTTTTCTCATCCGATTTGATTCTTTGATAATAGAAATGTATCTGATAAATCATACTTTTTAGCATGCAGTAATGAAGAAACATATTCAGTAAAGTAAAACGAACATTGCCGATAAAGTTAAATACGAAATAAATAAATTGAGATTAACATATGGGTCGAATTTATCATGGTGCTAACAATTAAATACTAATGATGTAAAAAGTCACAATTCAACAGAATCACAAAATACATCTACTTAACATGTTATTGGTTTTTTACATGTTCTTTCTGTTCTTATCTCTCTTTCTTTTCTTTCTTTTTATCGTTTGCTTTTTATAAGCATTTCCATATTTTTTGTTCTTTTTATTTAGCTGTTTCATCAACAGCTCAATCTCTAAAATAGCTTTCAAACTCTAATTTTATTAATAATTACGTTTTTCTTTATTGCATTGTTGCTTTCTATAGGTTTAACAAAACATAAATGTTTTTATTGAAGGGTTGATGATGTATAGAAGAATTATTCAGTTAATGCCCAGTTACAATTAAAATTTTCCTTCATAGATAAAAACAAATGTTTTGAATAGTTTTGTTTTGTTTTATGCAGGACGTTTATATATATTCCGAAGCTATTTTTAAGTGACATATATTAATCAATCTACTTTGAAAACAAAGGAGAGCCGCTGTAGCCTAGTAATGCATGAGGACCTAACAAATATGCGGACTTATAGTTCTCTGAATCTGACAATGTGGAATAAAAACCTTCCGTATGTATGCTGCAGTTAAGTGAAGCTCTCATCATTTGACCAGGTTTTAAAATTTAGATATATGTTCTAAATAGCCATAATACTGTTTTTAAACAGGACGTTTCTACAATTAAAGTCCAAATGTATGCATTTTGAATTTTTTAAAAATTTGAATTTACATAAGCGATATTATATAAGGAATATGCTTTCTTCATTTTTAATATTCATTGAATTTTGAAAATCCTTTAATACAAATATGCGTATAAAAGGCCTTTGAAAATGATTTATTTTCAAATCTTTGATATTTTTTCTAAGAATAAAAAAATATTGTTTGAATTTAATTTTGCTTTAAAATCCTAATATTGATGTTTCAAAATGATTTAAATGAAATTTATTGAAATCCGGATTTTAAATTACGCTGGGTACTAATATGTTAATGAACTCGATTAATAATATTCTATAATAATTTGATATACATAAAATGCTATTAAGAAAATCATTGGATCTATTTCCAGGGAAGATAAAACACAAACACAGCAAAATGAAAAACAACCAAATATTGATATTTATTAACATAAGCTGTAGAATCTGTCGTAGCAAATAAGTTACTTCCATAATATAAAATTGTATAAAACCTTTCGAAATGATATTGAAAGTTATGACCAAATGTCTTAGACACCAATCAGAATGAATTTATTATTTGTAGAATCTACCAAACGCAAATCATCTTGAAAGAATCCTTCAATCCCAACGAGAAATAATATTTCTTTTTTACATTTACCCCCATGGAAAACATGAAGACTGCAATTTAATCTATAACCTGAAAACTGTCTTACATTGGAGCCACATTTATTATGACCATGATGTCAAATAATTTATTACATTACATAAAAAACTTGTAAATATTTTTTTATGAAATAAATGTTTCCTACTTCTATTTAGATACCATTCAAATCAAATTTATTATTTATTAAATTCCGACACTAAATATTCTATGAGATTTTTTTTTATTAACTCCCATGAAATAGTATTCTTTCTTCACCTCATGAAACATGAAGACCAATCGCAACTCATCTTTTGATATCTATCTTATGTTGTAACTCCACCATACGTCTATCAAAAGAACCTTCCTTTCCATCTAGACATGGAACAATAAGCTTAGTCATCATATCACAAGAAAGCATCTCTGAGCCACCAACAAAGCAGATGTGGACTCCTATTTACACACTCTCTCGCACACTCAATTTCATCGATGTTACTTAAAACTGTGACGGAAAATCGAATTACGGGCCCTCTTGGCACGCGCGACTTAATGGAACCATCACAGTGGACATCTCCCAAAATATCTCACTGACATTTCCCACCAAAGTCCAAAGTCCACCCTCGGGAATTCGTTCATAAAATAATTCACCTGATCGGTGGAAAATTTTCCGAACAGATTGGATGCAGTACTTTTTCCTCTAAACGCATCTGCGCGTTTGGGGCAACCCTCCCCCCTCCTCTGAAGGCACGTGTCGTGGCACGCGTTTCATTTTCATGCCTCTTGTCATAGTACCTTCCCCAACCCCTGATAAAAACATCAAGGTTTGATGGGAAGGGGATTTGAACAGGTGGCGTGAATACGTGTACAAGGACTGAAATTGACTTCTATTTTGTACAGTGAAGTGATTGGTGTTAATAGAATGGCCCTTATTTACGCTTTGTGGATGTCCTTTTGATGGTCAAAGAAAAGCAGCTGCGCTTTGCATCTAGAATTTATTCATATTTATAGGTTTTTTTTAATGCATTTAATATCTGCATAGTATTGATGATGAACCAGTTGTCGATTCCTCTTGTCCATCATATTTTTAAAAAGCAACAGTCTCCGAGTTGTAAAGCAATTGTATTTTTCTCGATCAATGCGATTTTGTTATAGTATGTAAAAATTAACAGATCATTTTTTTCAAAATTAAAACGGGATTACATGAGGTGTATACAGGATTACATGAAATAATAAAATGCCTAAAATATATTTGCATGATCTTTTTTAATAACATAAATTTCTAAAAAAATATTTTTAAATGCATTTATTTTTTTCCCACAATGAATATGTTTCATCAAATAATTAAAAGTATATTTCTGAAAACAAACAAAAAAAAAAAGAAGCAATAATTCATTTAAAAAAAATATGCTTCTTAGAAGGATCAATGACAAGGTAACATTACCCACAAAGTTGAGACTCGATTTTTATTAATTCATTTAATATTTTCAGCTCTTCAATATTTGTCCATATAGAGGCATTTTCTTTAAAAAGGAAATTCGTTCCTTTCTGATTACTGATGACTTAATTTCTCTAATATTAAAAAGAAAAATTTCACACCGAAAATGACTAAAAGTCGCTGAAGTTTTATATAGATAAGTACAATATAGAAAAGGGATTAATAGAATTTAAAATTATTTGAACATAACAGTGCATTTTCATAAAAGTTTACACCAGTTTTCATTAAACATTACACTTAATTAAAAACTGTAATTCTATATACACAGAGTTACAAGTGTTATTGATATAATAAAGCTTATCACTGGCTCTCTGATCTGCCAGAAGGCACACAGATAAAATAACTGAATGACAACCGCTACATCAACACTAGGAGGAACTGTGGTTGAGTCCTAAGGGCCATCACCTGTCTCGGTACATCCCTTCTCTAAGGAAGTACGCCCCTAGTATAAAGAAGTATAAGAGGAGTCAGACCCCCAATTCCAGGGCGTCAAGAAGCTTTACCTGAAGCTTTTCATTCTCGAATTGACTCCCGGGGGATTATATATATATATATATATACACACTGAAGTGGCAATATGCAATATGCAAATATATATGATATGACAGCAATATGCAAATATACAGATGGCAGTAGTATCGCAGCGAAAAAGTATAAATGCGCAGTTCGTTTTCCAGAGCTTTCATTTGTGTTCAAGTTATTCATGTGAACAGGTTTTTCGTGATTTATGGCGGCACGACGAGAATTAACAGACTTTGAACGTGGAATGTTAGTTGGAGCTAGACGCATGGGTAATTCCATTGCGGATATCGTTAGTGAATTCAACATTCTGAGATCCACAGTATCAAGAGTGTGCAGAGAGTATGAAATTTCAGGCATCACATCTCATCATGGACAGCGCAGTGGGCGACCACCTACACTTAACGACCGAGACCGCCGACGTCTGTATAGAATGGTCAATGTTAATAGACACGCAACACTTCGTCAAATAACTGCAGGAATCAATGTAGGACGTACGAGGGACGTGTCCGATAGGACTGTGTGGCGAAATTTGTCTTCCTTGGGCTATGACAGCAGAAGACCGACTCGAGTGCCTTTACTGACATCACGACATCGCCTGCAGCGACTCTCCTGGGCTCGTGAGCATATCGACTGGTCCCTGGACCAGTGGAAAACCGTGGCGTGGTCAGATGAGTCACGATTTCAGTTGTTACGAGCTGATAGTAGAGTTCGAGTGTGGCGCAGACCCCACGATGCCATGGACCGAAACTGTCAGCAAGGCACTGTTCAAGCTGGTGGTGGCTGCATAATGGTGTGGGCTGTTTTTACATGGCATGGACTCGGTTCTCTGGTGCAACTGAATCTATCATTGACTGGAAATGGTTATGTTCAGCTGCTTGCAGATCACTTGCAGTTATTCATGGACTTCACATACCCACACAACGATAGGATTTTTATGGATGACAATGCGCCATGTCACCGAGCCAGAACTGTTCGCGATTGGTTTGAAGAACATTCCGGACAATTCCAGCGCATGATCTGGCCACCTAGATCGCCCGATATGAATCCCATCGAGCATTTATGGGACATCATCGAAAGGTCCGTTCGTGCCCAAACTCCTGCACCATCCACACTTTCACAATTATGGACGTCTATACAGACAGCATGGCTCAATATTCCTGCAGAGGACTTCCAACGACTTGTAGACTCCATGACACGTCGAGTTGTTGCACTTCGCCGGGCAAAAGGAGGACCGATACGATATTAACAGTCATCCCATGACTTTTGTCACTTCAGTGTGTGTATGTATATATATATATATATATATATATATATA